>VYZV01005508.1:43362-60170 GCA_013401275.1 Pandion haliaetus | reverse complement strand
AGAGATTAATTCCTGGATGTTTGCTTTTTTTTTTTTTATATTTTATTGTAAATATATAAAACTGTTAAAATATTGAGACCCACTTGGTCATGCTGAATAGTGCTGCAAAAAAAACCCCCAGAACAAAACAAAACAGTTTCTGTTTCAATATGGTAACTAGGACAAAATGAAGTACCTCTATCTGTCTTGTGAAGATGTATTTGCAGTCTATGAATAAATAGTGACAAACAAAAAAAGAAGAAAATAACCCCAAAGAAAGTGAAAACAAAATAATGTCACATTTGCACTAATCTCTGCTTCACAAGTTGTGAGCCTTTTTAAACTAACAATTGAGGGCTGTATTCTTTACAGGAGATAGGGGAGGTGAAGCACTGCTACAGCTTCAAGGAAAGGGGCTCTTCCAGGGCCTCAGCACTCTTACTGCTGCCATTGCCATGTAAACTAGTCTATACTCTTGAAACCATAGTTAATCACCTTAGAAAATCATGGCATTTACTGAAAAAGTGTTGAAACCGGAATTTCCCAGCCTAGCCTAAAATTCACTCAGGTTATGAAAAAAAGGTGGGCTTTTTCACCCATGATAATAACAAATAAAATAAACCAAATCTTTTGAACACAAGCAGGAAAATGGAGACTAATTGGCTCTCACTTCTTTTCTCCAGGTATTCATGTTGGTTTGCCTAAGATCCTGCACTTGGATTCTCACTGATAGCTCTCTGCCTATTAAATAGACCGTATCCCGCTAAGCTGGTGGGACTTATTTGGCTGTAAGGATTTGTGTTGATCAGGAGGCAAGCTGGGGGCCTTAGAATTGGTGTGCCTTGACATGGCTTCTGCAGCAGTGTGCTCTCAGCCAGCACTTCCATAAAACTTTCAGTTCCTTGACTGGAAGCTGCTGTAAATGTGAAATTACCACCTGTAATATGAGTGTATTGTTTCCCCTCACAAGGTGCTTGAAAGTGTATTAGTGCTAGCTAACTGCTTAAGTAAAAAATGTTAAGAATCTCTACCCCAAGAAGCTGCTTGGGAAAAATCATACTGTGTATTCTTATACAAAATAGAACAACAGATCATAATTTCTAAATTTGAAATATATCTAAAAAAATTTCTCTTACTTTATTGAAGATAGCTAACAGATTGCCACAGATTTTTAAATTTTGTTTTCTTTTTGGATTGATTTTGTTGAGGTTTTAGTCTTCTTTTTTTTGAAACTATCTCAGAAAGATCTGTCTTAGACTTTCAGAAACGGGGGGAGGAATGGTAGGAAAAAAACCCCAGAAAGTGCTGAGTGCTTTGATTTCATTATATTGTTTTAGTTACTTAATTTACAAATCTTTTCTTCTTTATTTTATTGCACTTTGATAGGATGAAGCTACAGTACTGATGTGGCCAGTCAAATTTTAATTTACATTAAAGTTCATCATGACTTTAGGAGAAAAGAAGAAACAAAACCTTTGTCAAGTTTTAATACAAAGGTTGAGCTGCGTCTTTGGGAGTTGTAGTAGCAAAAAGCTTAAGGCAGGTCTAAAAATGGTTAATCACAGTGAAGAAAGTAAATGGAAATTGTATTGTCCAGTGTCCAAAAGTATAGTAACTTTATGATTCTGTCAATAGAAAACAATTTACGTCTTGCGACATCTGACACACTGTGACAGAAGACCTGTATTAAGCCTCTAGAAAGAGCTAACAGTAACTGATAGCTTGTTTGGAAAATCACTCTATCACATCCCATTACTGTGGTCTTGGTATGATAGGGTGATAAGCTTCCAGGAATTTTTCTCACTGGCAGTTTTCAGCAGCCACTAGGTGACAATGTTGATCCAGTTTCAGAGCTGTCTGTCTGACAAAGCTGTTACTAAAGTTAAAGGAATCACTTCAGGTGCTCTGTGGTTCTGTTATGCATAATTTGTGTTGTTTTATGGGCTGCAGCTGCCCTTTTCCTTCAGGTTGTAATTGCTGCTATATTAGTTTTAGTCTTTCTGATTATTCAGCTTTTGGCAAGTGTATCTGCAAATTAAGTTGTCGGTTTTTGCAGTTGCCTTGCAAACTCAGGGAAGTCAAACATTCACTTCCTTCTAAGTGCTCTACTGTCTTGAAAGCAACATTTTATCATGTGGTGATTGCCACGTTCTTCCACTAGCTTGTACTACTACTGATAGGAATGGGTGGCAAAGGTAGATTTTTATAGCGATGTGTCAGGTTCCATAGTCCTTCCCCGTGGTCATAAGAGGCAATATATGAACCCTAGCCAAAAAATCAATTATTAATATCAGAGGCAAAAACCTTCTGACCCCTAAAGAGGAGAAAAGAAAAAATTATTCAAGTAGGAAAAGGGAGCCTGTAGTGCATCCCTGCTGACACTTCCTTCCCTATAGATCAAGGCCATTTAGGAAAGGGCTTTGTGTGTTGGTTTTTTTTTTTTCCCCGGACTAAGATGAATTCTCTGGATTTTCTTAGCCCTATTCCTTAATACTCCTCAGGGGGAAGAGGTCTTGATCCACTTTTCCTAGAGAATGTACTTATGTAAAACAGTGCCATTCAACTTTAATAACTATAGGTTGTTAAAGGACTGGATGCTTGGTGGTCAAACAAGAAAGTCAGAAGTAAACCTAAATGAAATCTGAATGAACTTCTGTCAGGTACCTCAGATTTATTTTGCCTAAAATGAACTTGCCATGTCAGTCAGTCAGTAGCTGTGTGCCTGCTAAAGTGACATCAGTGCTGCTGCCTGTGGGCAATCGTTTGGATAAACTGAGAATATGCTGCTGGGGAAGGCATTCTGAGAGGGTATGTCAGGGAGCAAATTGCCCCTGGGAAGGAGTTCAGTATAAATAGCAGCCATGTGGCCATTATGCAACTAAAGCAATTTGTTGTCACACACCCATTATTGAGTGTAATCTAAATTTAATTGGAGTCAATGTAATAGCAAAATATTTACATGGGTTCTAGCAACAGACTCTAAGCACTTTTGAAAATTGTTCTGTGTAGTGCTCTGAAAAGAAAAAGCATTAAGATAAACAGCATTACTAAGATAAACTTAGCATTAGTAAGCATTACGATAAACTTAGCCCTATCAAAGGAATCATTAGATAAGAATTGTTAGTTTTTCAGTGTAGTCATTTCACCTGTTGGCAGGCAAAAGTAAAAATTGTGTAATTCATAACATACAAGTGTGTTGCTTACCATACACATAAGTCATAACATACAAGTGTGTGGACATTAAAAGTCCAAGAAAAACAGCGGTTTTGTGAAGCCTCAAATTCTATTTTAATAATTCCCGAAACAGTGCAGTATGAGAATGTGTGTATATTGGCTAATTAGTTTACCTTTAAGAATACAAGTGTGGTAGTTTAGACCAATTAAACAAGCTTGTCTCACTGCTACTCTACATATATTTTGTACGTTCAATTAGTATTTAGTTCCTACAGTATATGTTTACTAGCTCAATAAGAAAAGAAATTTCCTATTCACCTGAGGGAGTTCTTATTTGTTACTAGCCCTGTTAGGCTATGAATATTCTCGGCCTTTTGCTGTTTGAAACTTTTTATTGGATGAATTATTCTAGCAGCTATTAATGCAGTTCTACATCTGGTCAGCACAAGCAGTAGCTGTGCAACTAAGGTAGAAAATGACTGTCATTATGTGACATATATCTTATGAAATAGCTGGGGTTTAACTTAACAGAAAAAAAAAAATTACTTTGTATTACTCATTTTCTGCATACTTAAATACTTTGAATTGGGCCTAAGGCCTGGACGCTAAATCTGAATTCTTTTATGCATAGCTGCTTGGCAAAATGATAAATACAATAGAAGTTCATTAACTTTGCAATGTATTTTATTACTAAGAACAAAGCTGTACTTAGTCTTTAGTATGAATTTAGTGTGAACTAATTTTATGTAGGTTGCCAAACAAGCCTTAGGATAGGCAAGGTTTACAGTCAAAATCCTCTCAGGTTAGATATGAATGTGAGACCATGGAGGTACATTACTGCAAATTCAGAACTACTTCTAACAATTACTTACATTTTAGAGAAGACCCTCAGAACAGTGAAATGCTATGTATCCATCTCATGGAGCTACCCAGAGCTTCTGGGGAGGACTGGACTGATACTCAAAGCATGTGAGTTATTCTACAGTGAAAGAGAAAACTGTTTTCAGATTGCTTCCTCCTTGCTTTGTGGGGAAAAAAAAGGTGTTGAGTACACTTGGGTCTCATCCATTTAACCCTCATCTGCAGAATGTGGCATTTGAAACGCGTGAGAAATGTATATTCTCGAAATAGCAATATCCTTAGGACCTGTGGGTGGGAGAATCAAGCAAATTCAGTGAATCCACAGCATGTGGAATGTATTTTTTACTGTAAATATGTAATTTTACTATAAAGAAGCATCACTTCTAAAACAACTTACATCACAGACATGCACTTGCTCTTCTCTTTTACAAGCACTCATGCCAAGACAGAAAGGTATGAGCTGGCTCCATTCTCAAAGGCATGTAGTTACATACACTGTTATGGTGCTGAGCCCAAAACAATCAGCCCTTGTAGCCCATTGCTACAAGCCCTGTGTCGCTTGTAGCAATGCTGCTGGCAGTTGTCCAGCCACCTGTCCTCTGAGTGCAGGAGAAAGGTGTGTATTTTTCATTTAAAAAAAAAAAGGCGGCATATCAACTGCTCATGGAAATACCACTGTTTCCTCTGCTTGCTTTCCTGCTTAGCTCCACCCTTCACATCCAGCGTGCTCTGTCCTCTGTGCATTTCCTCCCCAGATTTCGCTGCTCTTGCTGTGGCTTCTGAGGAGCACCAGTGACCTGACTGGGCTACTGCTGCCCAAGTGGAAATTGTGCTATTGTTTTCTTTCTCATATTCTTTCAGTTTTTTTCCTTGTTGCTTGCAGTCTTGTGAATTAGCAAAAATGCTTTGATTCTTAAGTACTAGTCTACCTCTAGTGAAGAAAACAGTATTTGTGGCTAACTTCAGAAGCCAGATCCAGAGTGGCTGCATTCAGAGGAATGGCATTAGTGATGCAAAGCCAAACTGCTGTGTCTCAGTAACTGTATAGCAGTATTACAGTTTGACTCCACTAATGCACAGGGGCAGTTGTTTTTGACAGAGAGGTTATGCCTTTCAGCCTACTCTGAGCTGAGATGTGGTAATTTTTAGGAAATGAGCTTTTTTTCGTGTTTTATATAGCTCCAAAGTTGATTGTTAGCACCTTCTAATAACTACTTATATATATAATAACTTCTAATAATAACTACCTTCTACTAATAATATTGTGGCCCTTTAACACAACAGAGAATAGTATTGCGTGGTGTGTACATAACAATTCAGATGAAAGCTGTAAACACTTCAGAGGGAATTTATCCCCAGTGTAATTCCACTGGGCTTTCTGGATCACCCCAGACAGAGCGATACCATCATCAGTAGGGCAGAGAGATTCAGGTGACTATAACGTACTGACCATTAATATGTTAAAACCAGAGGACGTTTTAAAAGACCTAAAATGCTAGACTTGGACACTGTAGTTCTCTCTGCAGCAAAAAGCTGGATAACACACTTACTCCCAGCCTAGCTGTGAAATGTTTGTCCCATGATGGCCTGAAGGGTTGTCTCTTCCTTTGCTCCATCTTGATGACCTGTTAGTACCGTAAGGCAGTGGGATGGTTCTGAGTTTTGTGATGTAGTTTTTACTCTGTCATACTCATAATGTGATGGAGTAAAAGCATCACATTATTTTATATGAAACAGGTAACCATTTATTGTTCATTTATTCACTCAGAACTATATTAATCAGCAGTGGATATAATTATATCCAAGTCATGAGTGAGGGATTAGAGGATTTTTAGTCTATTACATGACCGATCTATGTAAACTGTTCTGTTACATGCCAAGACATCTTCCTTACTGGTTTACTGTAGTGAACACGAGTCATGTAAATAAATGTGCAACTTTCAAGAAGGGAGTTGTGTCAATGGATAATCTGGTAGCCTGCAATGAAAATTACTGCTGAAAGATGTTTGTAAATAAATGAAAGTGGAAAAATAAGAACTAGATACATTTGTTTAAAAATGAAAACATTGTCTCCTCTAGCAATATCATTAGAAAAGTTGTTCTATTCCATTTCCAGAACCTGCATTAAGGATCTTCAGCCAAAACCCATGCAATGTACAAATTTTATTCTAAAATTCATTAGTTTTCTACCGAGATGCTTTTTTTTTTTTTCCCCCGATTTTGAAACAGTATTTAAACAGGGAATTTAAAATAAGGCTACAATGCAGACTGGTTTTCTTTTCTAGCTTTACCAAAAATAACTGCAAACAGCTTAATGATATACCTAATGCAAACAGGTTTCTCCTTTCTGGAATGGATGTAGGGGCAGGCACTGAAGGATAATAATCTACTCTGTCCAAGAGTACTTTGGGCTCATTGTTTTGATGATGGTCTTTGTGATAAGAAATAAACAGTGAAAGCAAAAAGGGAGTATGAAAAATTTCAACCATTAGACAGCACTAGAGGGTGTAAAGGTTAGTTTCTTCGGAATTGACTGTAAGTCATCATAAGGGGTAATATTACCCAGGGAAGTGGTTTAAGTATACCTGTTAGTACAACCAAATACTGAATGTTACATGCCATGTGATCAGACCACGTTACCAGCAATCTAGTACTCCAGTGTTATGAGAATCCAATATTCATGTTACTTCAAATGCACATATATATGCTGTATGTAAATACATTATTTTTTCTTTCACTTTTCATTGGAGGGCCATGTGAGACACTTATGCCTTTGTCAAGATGCCTGAGCAGCCTGCTGTAGACAGCGAACAGATTTTAATTTTTGTTTTTTAAGCAAAACTGGTGATTTTCACCTCTCTGTTTCATGCTGACATCCTACATTGTGTGTCCTTTAATAAGGGTCCTGTGTGTTTGTAGCCACCAGTTATTACACTCAGATTTCAGGCACTAGTCACTTAAGTATATTGCACTTGCTTTAGTGGGAGTTATCCTGCTGTTCTAAAGATTTTTTTTTCCCAGTTGATTTATTGAACTCATGGAAAAGTGAAAAAAAAAATCCAAATACATTAGAAACCAACTACCAAAAGGTGAAACACGAATAGATGACAATGCTTGTCAAGGATGCAAGACGCTACGATATGAGTTTGGGGGAACTGGGACACTTGGAAGTCAAATGTGGTAAGACCTGTTGAAATAAAATGTCTGCATGTTTCAGCTGTGAATGGGTATTACATGTTCCAAAACCAGAAAGAGTCTGCCACTGCCTTGAGTAGCATTTGAAGTAGGTTAGGTGTGGGATGGAATTGTAAGATCACAACAAAGTGCCTAGTTTCTAAGCCTCCCTTTATGTTTATTCACAGAAGCATTGGTAACTATCTTCTAAACAATGCTGTACATTTATTAGTGTCAAATGGGAAAAAAGAAAAAAAGAAAAAAGCAGCAAAATTCTCTGATGCATGAATTCAAACAATGGATCTGAAATAAACTAACTGTACATGCTAGACAGAAAGAAAGCATTAAGCTAAACAGAACTTGTTCAGATTTAGCAATGCTTTTTGCTACAATATTAAGAAAATCTTGAGCATTTCAAGAAAAAAAGGTGATTATCCTACCATTCTGTTTAATAAATGAAGCCTGCAAATATTTTCCACATTAGTTGAATTGCAGTTTACACAAATCTACTCTGTGTATTACAGTGAACTGTTTAAAAATATTTTTTTGTTCTTGCTCAGTAATTCTGAGTATGATTACTTGTCTTGCTAGATATTGAACCAAAACTCAGAACTTTTGGTTGCAATTAATTCCGGCAGTTATACCTATGTTACCAAAGAATGTGAAAATAGATACATACACTAGTTTGCACTCTTGCAGGCATCATATAGGAACAATTTCTGAGATCCTTACAAACCCCTTTGAGAATGCTGTCTGCATGTTTCATGTAGATAGCTGACGTATTTTCCTGTCTTTGCAGATTGTTAGCAACTGCAGCATTATTTATGCAATTTGATGGAGTATGTGGCTTAAGCACGACATAGTGGCCTTGCCAGATAAACAGTTGAATGTTGCTCTTGAACCTTCAGTTAGCAGTTCCAGTTTTCCCTTTTTCAGAGTTTTTTTTTCAGATAAAAGCCAAATGGATCAGAAATGATAAATACAATGTTATTTTAGTGGAATGTGAAATACTGCCATGGAAGAGATTCCCTCTTCTTTCCTCTTATGTGGTCAGAAAACACGTTCTCTCAAATACTTTTTTTTTTTCTGTATTCTGTGCATCTTATTTAATGTGTTGGTTGGTATAGGCAGAAATGTTTGCTAATTGCTCGCTTTTTTATGTTTGTATAATTAAAGCTATACAGTAAAGCAGTTTAATATTTTATGCATATCTAGCTTTATACGCACAAAAGAGAGTGATAAGCTTTTAGTGTTAATGATTTAATTTATTTTGGGGAAACAAGAAATATCATTTAGGAAACTCTCCATGAGAGACTGCAGAGTGCATTTCTTCTGTAGTATTCTGTATTAATACAAAATGGTGGCTGCCTTTTAAAAAATTGAAAAGCTCAGCGCAGAGAAAATATTCTGAAATTATCTAAGTGCGTACACCACTATGTTCCCATGTGTTTATTTGAAATTCTGTCCTGCAGAGGTTATTTATGTAGAAAAAGATTAAATAAAGCTAGAGAAATTCTGAATGTTTGTGCTCACCTGATCAAAATGTACACATAAATCTGAAGACACAATTTTACTCTGGTCTGCACCGGAGGGAGTTACAGCCTTACTAAGCCATGCTGTTTCTAGGTTATATGGTTCACTTCCTGCAGGCAGGGATGCAACACTTTGTAAAAAGCAAATTCTTTGCTGCACTTTGAGTGCTCATGGTGAAGGGTGCAATATACAGTTGGAGAAGATAGAGTGGAATATTACTGCTGCTGTGTAGTGTGGGAGGGGGACTCAGCCAGCCCAGCCTGGGTTCCTCAGAGGTGTTGCCAGTGCTCACTAAGGATGTCCCTGTGATGCATTGCCATTGTCGTCTCTCTTTTCACGGCCTCTCCCACCATAAATTTTGCAGGTGACCAAAGCAATAAGAATAGCTGTAATGTTTTAGGTGTCTCACACAATTCTGTTAAAATCATTCTCGTTTCAGGTAGTGCCTACCAATTTGAAAAATTGCCCAATGTTGGTTAAGCTATAGGATTCACCATGACAGCTGATAAGCTGTTCCAGTGTTTAATTATTTTTCACTGTTAGATTTTGAGCCCTGTTTCTAGTCTGGTGTCCCAATTTCTACTCCCAGCCCTTTGTTAACAAATTTCTCTTCATGTAGATTCATACAAGCTGTGATCTTGTCATTCCTTAAATTCCTCTTTATTAAATGAAATTGATTAAGCTCCTTTAAACATATATTTTCCAATCCTTTATTTGCATTACATTTGTTTTTCTGATTCTTCTGCAGCTGATTCTTCTTGATTTGTAGACATTGATACTGAGCCATTGTAGCTTATCTAAACATGGAAGTAAGTAAGTCTTTCTATCCCTAAATGATATTCCCTATTTTAACAAGAAAAGATCACAGTAGCCCTTTGCTGCAATGTCATATATGGGAGATCATGATTACTGGATTATTTGCCTTCTCTGTATTGAGTCCTCAACCCATCTTTTGTTTCTAGATGTACAATCTTGCTTTCGATTGCTTGGAACTCCAAGTAACTTACCATTCTTCACGTTTATGACTTACCTCTTCTTCCCCATTGTGTATCATTTGCAGACTTTAGAATGGGCATGTTGTCTCACAGATCATTAATTATTTTACAGGGAAAACATCTGACTCTGTTCCTTTCCTTTTCTCGGTCTAAAGCCCCATGCGACCCTTCATTACTAAATTGTGTAACCCTCTACCCATGGTGTGTGTCCTTTCCCCAGATCTATCTGCGCTTCAGAGGTTCTTTCAGCAGTTCCACTGTACTCACTGGCTGTTCCTTGTGTCACAGAGAGGGGCAAGTGACTCATCCTGAATTGGCATCAGTTTAGGTTGACATGTGGTGATGTCTCAGATTGGCCTTTCCCTGCTAGTGCAAGACAGAGAGGACCAACAGTGAAGATATGTTACAGACAGTAACATATCTCTTCTAAAACTGTCTGAGAATGTCACCAGCAGTCAGCGTTGACAGTTTGACTCCATATTGCTGAAGTGCTTTGGCAGGGGCAAGAGGGACATGGAAATATCCCTGTGAACTGCTGTCTTTGATTTGGCTATTTGTGGCTAAGAATGAGTCTTGTCTTATAGAAGTGACAGCACATGGTAATTGCAAAACCACCTGTCAGAAGAAAGCTAACCACGAGCTTTGCTAGGGATATTATGTGCTTTAGTAAGGAACCCCTCTCATGTGACAAGGTGCTAGGTAAAGAGCCAAGCAGTCTTTAGTGTCTTCAGCATATAATGTCTAATACCTAGCTCAGGTTTGGGGCTAGGAGGAGCATTTGCAAATGTGTCTTAAATTGAATTGCCAACAGTAGTGTTAATTTTAGACAACCTTCAGGGATCTCCCATCTAACTAGCCTAAATTCACCAGACCAGATGGGGTCACGGCATGAATTACTGTTCTTGGAGTCTTGTGAATAATCAGGTTAGGGGGAAAACAATATGCTTGAGTCACTACAACAATATTTCTATGAGGATGGGGGGCACAAGAAGAGAAGGGAAGAGAGTACATCCTCTTCAAAGCTGTTGCATAAAATCCAGTGTATCAAACATCAGTAGTAAAACTGGAAGACAAGCTCTAGAAATTTCTTAGGATTTTAATCGGAAATGCGTAGAAATGTGAAAGAGATTAAACTTGGGTGAGTATGAATGTTCAATAAGCATCCGTTATTTCAGTTTCACATAGAATGCTTTTTTATTGTTCACTCTCTAGGAAATTCAACAGTATTTAAAATTATTTTTACTGATTATATTCTCATTACCAGTCAATCTTTAAACATAATCAATAACAGATACTTTCAGTGGCTGGCCTATATAATCATAGTGGTGTTGCTGGCAGGAAGCTCCTGAACCTGAGGAAGAGATGCCTGAATTTGCACCCAAGAATGGTCCTACCAAGCCCACTGGGACACTGTGAGGGGATAATGGGTTGCAAACTCACACAGCTTCTGAGTGAGAAAAGAATTGCTAAAATAGTACAATCAGTGCTCATGTCCATATATTAAAAAGTGTGGGATTTAGGGATGTAAATCTTCTTGCTATCAGAGCTGAGAATTCTGTGGAAAAATGCTAAGTTAGATGATTTTTAAAACTTTAAAAGTCTGAAGACCCAGACTTTGAGCCCTGGGATCTGTTTGTAGCATGTTCACCGTTAAAACTAGTGTTGCCAGTGCATGTGCTTTTTTGTGGTAGAATAATTTAATGTTTCTGTTCAAGCTAGTAGTAGTGAACAGCTCATTGTATCTTGTGGTTTTTGGAGGTATGCCTCCCCAACAGTCAGCTGCTAGAGTCATATCGGCTTAGGTTTATTTGGCAGACCAGCTTTTTTGATAATTTCAGAGCCCATGCTACTAAAATAAGTGTAGTTATTGCTCCAGCAATTAAAATGAGGTCTCGCCAAAAGAACTCAAGACACTTGATTGGGAGAAGCCTCTTACAAATCCCCAGCTCATTCCCAGTCAGCTGGCTCAAGGGCTTCTTCCTCATGGGTACTGGAGTTGCACATCTGACGTTTGCAAGAGAGGGTGCAGAGACATCTTCTAACCAGAGTTTTAGATACAGAATATGACAGTCACAGTTCCAAGGATTGTCAAATATTTTCACTTCCTCCAGGCTGTGCAAGCTGTCCAGGGCACCAGGAGGAACTGAGGTCAGGCTGTTGTTCTGTAGATAAAGCCTCTTGGTGTTAACGGGCAAGGCAGGCACTTCGGTCAGCTTCCTTGAACTGCAGTCTATATGCAAGCCCTTCATTTCACCCAGTGACTTACAATTGCAGGACGAAGGACAGTCTTCAGTTTGGGTCATGTGGAACAGCAATAATATGGCAAATCCTGCAACACTGATGAATTCTGTCTTGTTCATGCTTTAACTACGCAGAGAATAAGAAAAATAATCTGATAAGTAGGATTCATTAGCATGTTTCTAAATGCAGCTATTTCTTAGGATTACTTGTGAGGTTTAGATTTTTGGAAGAAAATCTTTAGCTTTCTATATTTCCCACAGAGCCATTCTTCTTGACATTAAGTAGCATAAATGCAACTGGGAGAGAGCACAGTGCTTCCATTTTGTCTCTAGTTCATTGCGTTTCCTTCATAATTGTATGAAATATATTGTTTTTCAAAGTACTGGAACAGAATGTCACCAGGAGACAATGGTAAAAACAAAGTTAGTTGTAGGCAAATATTTTGGTTCTGTTTCTGTATCTTCATAGGTCTAGTGTTAAAATTGTGTGTTGAAGTCAGTTTTCAAAATTGAATTTAAGAGATTGAGTAATTGTAAATCTAAAAATCTTCTTTGTGAGAGTATGAAGATTCTAACAAAGAAGTATGTATTTTTATGTGGCAAAAAGTTCTTTTTTGCTGCCTTGTAGCTTCATGCATCTCTGAGAACATACAGTTTAAGATTTGGATGAATAGAGAATTGGAAATTTTGCATATCTTGTACTGCTTGTCTTTTAGGGATTAAATAACCATGCTTTGGGCTAGCAGGTAATTATCCCTTTTGCTATGTCATTCCCAGTTCTGTAGAGTGGATCCCACTAGACTTCCATCTTAATCCCTTCTATTTGGCAGTTTAAAACCTCTAAAGCTATTCCCTTCCTGTATTTCCTACTACTTCTCTGCATTTAAAAATACATAGCTAGCCATGGGACCTGACTGGAATTTGAAATACAAACTCTCTTGCACAGGTTGGGGAATTTCCAATCTTGAAACCATCTTTCTTTATGATTTTAATACATTCCATAATTAAAATGTATTTTCTTTTTTTTCCCAATTCATTTGCAATAAGTAAGTATAGAAGCAAAAATATCTGACTGTATATTGTCTTGGATACTACTTAGACAATGGCAGAATCTGTAAAAAGTGTTGGGGTTTTATACACTACACACTTAAAGAAAATTCCTTTTTAACTGAAGAAGGTGAAAACAGTTGTATAACTTTGTTTGCAGGCAAGTGTTAGAAGCACACGGAGTATGATTTTAAAATTGGACTGGACAAAGCCTGAGAAATGGCAAGCAGGTAGGACAGACCTATTAACAACAACAAATACAGAGTAAAAGAGGTTTTTACATACTAAAGGCGATAAGGAGCTTAAATTATACTAATGTAGAATGGAATTTGGAAAAAAAATTCTTCAAAATAATGTTTTCAAGTGGAGAGATATTTTAGAACTAAAAAAAAAAGGTTTTCCTTTTAAAAGCTTAAAACAAGCTGAGACTATTTTTTTTTCTCTAGGAATTTTCATTTAATAAAGAGTAAAATTGTAGGAAAAATGGATTGATTTTGTTTTAAATTAATTTGCTTCAATTTACTTACAAAAATTATGTAATTTTAAAAAAAAATAAAGTTAGTTTTAGATTCCTGATCTAGATACTACATTCCTATATTTTTAAATTGGATTAATGCTACATGAAATTATAAACAGCACAGAGAAGCTGAAATATTAATCTTAACAATCACCTATGTCTTGTTAGCAAGAAGTTAGTCTGAATATCTTTGGTCTGAATCTAGATACTCATTTGTTATTTTTCAAGAGATCGACTAGAGCTGTTTTTTTCAAAGCAGACATCTTAAAAGGACCAACTATGTCATCTAACTGAAGAAAAGTTAAGCAATATCTATAGAAAAGATGATCTCTTCTATTTAATATATAAACATCAAGAAATTCCAAATCAAATAGAAATAACAACTGTGGCAAAAATGCAGAAAGGAAGAATTGGTAAGATGCCTGACTGACACTTACCTTTATTTATTCCCCCTTGATTCCTTTTCCTCTGCTTGGTAAAGTGTTGGAGTACGTATAGTGACTGGAGCTGACTTTTTAAAAGAGTCACTAAGGAAATGTGTTAAAGAAGATGAGCTTTTTCCTATGCGTGATAGGAAGCCATTCCCATTGGAAGATGCTATATATGATTGACGTGTCACAGCATATAGTGCTTGGGGCATTTTTGTATTTTCTGCAGACAAGAGAAGAAGCTTTTGAAATTTTTTTATTGCTAATATATTTTTCCTGTTAAACATGACAATGCCTGGAAAACCTAAAAAGACTCATCTGAAATCCAGTGGGTTTTTTTCCTCAGCTGTAATAATCTGCAGGTATAAAAACTAGCTTGAGCTTCAACTGCTAACACATGCAAGCCTAAGCAAGATACAAGGGAGCTCAAGTTTGCCCATGAAATAGAGTTCTTCTGTTTTAGTCAGAGCCAGGTGTGTTTGATATCTGCCTTTCCACTGGTTAAGTAAAATTCGTAAAAACACACCAGAGCATCGAAATAACTTATGTTAGTCAGGTGAGATCATTAAGGGATTGAGAAATATAAATGCCATTACACTGAAATAGTGGTGAAAAGTCACCCAAAATACAGTATTTAATTCTGGTCACCCATGTTCAAAAAAGATCAAGCCAACAATTGAAAGGAAGGTTTCTGTGATGATCGGGGATTTGGAGAACCTATCTTATGCAAAGAGGCTGAGAGCAACCTGTACCCTGCAATGTGGAGCAATGCAGAAATACCTGAGCCAGAATGACTCAGGCAGGTAGGTTCCCCCGACACAACCTTGGATGTGAAGAAGAGTACATGTGTATGGATCAATGGATCAATTCCTATTTTGGTTCTTGTGATATTTTGTGGAATAGAATTTCTTTGTAATGTCCTGGTTTGGTTTGAAGTTTAGAAATGAATTCTAGAATAGTCAGGGAATGCGCTCTGCGAAAGGTTCGCTGTCCTGGTTATCATGGCTCCCTTTAATCAGCACAGCCTAGAGGACAGGGATGGCCTTGGGCACGTATATAGCCTTTCTTCCCAGTCATGAGAGCTGTGTGTAGCTCAAAAGTGGACTATGATCTTGCAAATTTCTTCACACTCAAGTTGCAGAAGAATATCAACTGCTGAATAATAGCAATATGACATCTTAGAACATGACATGCTCTCTGTATATTTGGCTGGAAGGCCAGTAATTCAGGATGATACAAGTTTATAATATACATGTATCTGTTCATCTAAATAAAGAACACCATGTTTGTGTAAAAGAAAAAGAAAAAGAGGATTTTGTTTTCACTTTTTTTTTTTTATGAGAAGTTTTGGAATAGTATTGAAATACATTTTCCTTTGCTTTAGATACCAAACATGAACACTCTAGAATTAAGACAGCAGTTGACATTTGGAAACCCAGTGTGGGGTGGATCTGATTTTTAATTCAGGCCAGTCTTTGTTTAGTATGTTGTTTTAGGGACTGGCTTTGAGCTGTGTTCTGCATTTGGAAATGAAACCCAGGTGAGTTTCAGATGTTGCAGATGTGCAGTAGAGCCCTGCTTCTGAGCTGTTGTTTCTTTATAACATGCTGTTCTTGAGGGGAAAGGAAACTTCTGATGTTTAAAATTACTCAGATAGCAATCCTTATAGTTCAATTCTTACTTATATTTAAAGTACTTTTCTTCATTAAGTCTAATTAATTACCAGTAGCCTGAAGTTTGTTAGGAACTTCCTTAAGAAAATGACTTAATGTGTATCTCTGCTCTTCGGTATTTTAAACGGTAATTTAGACAGTGCTGGAGGGAGAAGACAAAAATACTTCAAACCCCGTTTGAATTTCAGTCTTTTCTATAAAATGAGGAAAGTGATTCCTCCCTTGTTGAAATGAATAGTTCATATGCCTGTCATGTTCAACAGCTGGACCTGTGAGTGGACTGCTAATAATGGGAAGATCATTCTATCTTAGGGATTGTTTCTTTTTTTTTTTTTTTTGAAAGAACATCACTAAACCATAGATTTCATAAATGTCTGTCTTCCCTCATGCCTGTTTCTTGTATCACACAGTCTACGCCATATGTCTTAAGGAATGCTGACACACAGAATAAATTTTTTCCTGTTATATGGTGAAATCAAATGCTGCATCTTTTTGCATTGAAACGGATGCAAAATATTTGGAATCCTCTGGAATCCATACTCAAATTCTGTGCTATGGGAAATCCTCACAAAAGTAGTCCTACATTCCTCTGGCTGTTGTATCACATGTGGTCGGAGAAGTAGCTGGTCATGCTGAGCCCCTGTATCTGTTACTTGTGATGAGCGCCATGGGCCAGTTTCTTCAGCTCTGTGTGGAGGTGAATGAATGCAGGGAGTATCTCACAGAAGCAAAGCCTAAAATACAAGGTATCTGCATTTATGATTTTAGGCATATAGCTTTTTGTAGGCCAAATGAGGATTCTTCGTTTAAGAGGATTTATTAAAAGCCAATTTGAAAAAAAATTTATAATCTGCTATAATCTTGTTATAGTCTGAAAATGTATTTTCCACAGAGAGGATCCATTTGAATTTTTTGTGAATGAGAAAGGCTCTGTCTCCTCTCAGTGGAGAGGTATTTCTGAACACTCTCGTTTCCCAAACAAAACCTCTCTTGCTACCTTACTCCCTGAAAGCACACTTCTCTGGAGATAGTTTTCTTCTTCCAGGAGGAAATAGTTAGTGACCTGCTACACCATCTGGACACTCACAAGTCTATGGGACCAGGTGGGATCCATCCAACAGTACCGAGGGAGCTGGCAGAAGAGCTTCCCAAGCCACTCTCCATCATTTATCAGCAACCCTGGTCAA
>VYZV01005508.1:201-34321 GCA_013401275.1 Pandion haliaetus | reverse complement strand
TACTACTGTAATATAAAAATTCTCAGGGATCTTTTTACTAATCTTTAATTCTGCATTATGTTTTTCACTGAAAACTAGATTGTTTGAGTGAAGAAATACAAGCTCTTTCCCCTACACCTCTTTTTTTTCCCACTAGCTTCCTTAGTGACCAAAGATTTTTACTATCATAACTGTTTCTTGAAGCCTTACATACTCTGCCTGGCTGAGATTTACTTTTGAGTTTTACTTTTTGTTTATGTATTTAAGAACTATATTTGCAAACTACACCTTCTGAAACATTGTTGCTACTTTTTCTCAAAGCCATTTTCAGTAAAGTAGCAAAGAAAAGGGGAGTGTTTACTCCCGTCTGCTAAATTTAGAGTTCTAGATTACCATTTGTAAAGTGCTTAAAGTGTAAAGTTTAGGAACACTTGTATTGGTATTAA
The DNA here is from genome assembly GCA_013401275.1 of Pandion haliaetus. Lineage (NCBI taxonomy): Eukaryota > Metazoa > Chordata > Aves > Accipitriformes > Pandionidae > Pandion > Pandion haliaetus. The sequence continues at coordinate 33,896 of VYZV01005508.1, read as the reverse complement.
TAGACCGACATCCTTCTCCTGAAAAATAATTCAAAACACTTTTTTTCAAAAGGAAATACTTACTTCCATGTCACCATGTTTCATACCTAAAATGAGAGATTACTAACAGCCCTAATTTTCAGGAACTACTGACTGACAACCCTTTGAAATCAAGGTTGTCCTAATCTCTCTCTGGATAAGTATATAATATAAATTACTATATAATACTAATTGTGTTTCCTTTGGTTTTTAGACTAAAGATCTTAGCTCTTTTATTAAGACTGAAAAATTTCTTAGGTTGATTTTAAATTACAGTTTGTCTGCTACTTTTTAAAAATATATGTTAGCATATAAGAAAATGTACAACTTTCTTGGATCATAAGTACTGGAGTTTTACATTTATTAAATGAGGTGATGGTGAATGTTCTTATAGGGAGACTGCATTTAATTTACTCTGATTTGCAAAAGGAAAATACTAAAAATTAGAAGCTTTTTAAAATTATTGTAGCATTTATTGTATTTCTATAGGTATTTAATTCTTGATGAGAAGGAAAGTACTATCTAAATAAATTGCATTTCTGTATGGCTAGATATTTTTATGAATGTTTTCTGTGGTTTAACCCTGAAGCATACCATATAAGCCATAGTTAAGAGGAAACGTAAACCAGACTGGCATTAAGTGAGTGACAGGTAAAAGTATTTAAAATATTTGAAACAGTGGGAAGAACATTTTAGGTATCTAAAACAAGAATCACCAGAACAATTGGAAAATGTATGAGAGGAAAGAAATACATCTTTTTGCAGAAAGTATGCTTGAGGTCTACAATAATTTTTAGAGATTTAAAGAGCCATTGTATAGTACGCAAAATGTGGTGGATGTGCTTGCACAGTGTGTTTTTGGCAGATATAAATTTTTCCTTGCATTTTGAATTATTTCTTTTTGATATGTTATTAAAATGCTTATTACAAATAAAATACCCTCCAGAATTGAGGCATGCCAGTAAATATCATTGCCAGTGTTCTATGGGTCAAATATGCTCAAGTTTTTCTGAACTAATATGGCTGGATTTTCTAAAAGGGAAGATAATGCTAATGAAGGAGCTGCATACATAAAGCAGATTATTTACAGACCTCCACAAAGCAGCTTTTTCCATTCTTCCCTTTCAACTTTCCCAGCTCTGCCCTGAAAGAGCCCCCAGGCTGTAGGATGAAAGGGTAACGCTCTTCCTTACCCTTCAATACTCAGCCTGCCTGGTACAATGGACACAAGGAAACAACAGTGACTAGTAGCGGGTTTTGTGACTGGGAGCAACTCATTTCAGATTAGGACTGTTCTGTGCTAGCAGTTTGCATTGCTCTTATTTAAAGTTCTATTTTAAACTGCTGTAATTAAACCAATGCAAAAGGCTGTGTGAATAGTTTTTCTTGTTCTGGGGACAAGAAGGGAAGACTGAGCATATATCGCTTGTTTCAGATTTGAGTTGTTTGATCTGATTTAGATAACTTATACCTTATTCAAAAAGCTGATTTAAATTGGTTTAACCCAAGAAGTGTATGTAAAGTTGAAGTGGATGCCCTGTTGGTCAGGGCTTTCATTTAGGTTATAGGAGAACTGGATTTAATTCCCTGCTGTGCATAACATGCAATTATTTATGCAAAGTGGAGCAGCTCCAACAGGAAAGATTAAGAGAGAACCCAGCAGGTCAGTAGTGCAATGGGTAGAGAATTCATGATGATATGGGAGACCAAAGTTGAGTCCCTACTCAATTATATTCAATCTTCTACCTCCTGGGTGAGTACCATATCCCTGGACTGTTAGTTATACTGCAGAGCTCTTGACACAATTTATATCAACAAAATAAAATTCAACTTAATGAAGTGCACTTTTTCTGGCCAAAGTATTTCACTGGAAAAATTCTGGTCTGTTCTGCTTGCTAAGTTTGTCCTTCCCCCAGCCGTGTGAAGGGACTGAGATATTATCCCCTCTTGCCTCTCCCACCGTGAGGACTTCACTTACTGGGTCCTCGTCACTCTCTGGAAGGAAGAGCCATTAAAGTAGATGTCCTGACCAAATTCATCAATGGTATTCTTTTTACCTTAATATGCTATGTAGTTTCCATAGTGTAGGGTAGTCTCTATTTCTCCCCTCAAATTATTATGTAGCATTACTGTTAAAGAGCTATCCATTTTACCTTAAAAGTCGGTAAATGATCCTTACTATTATTCCTTCTGTCCTACAGAAGCACTGCCAGGCCAAATCGTTGGGGAACCCCTGGTGCTGCCACTGGCCAAGGGGCTGCAGCACGGCCACGCTCTCCTGCGCTCGGCTTGTGCCCTTGCACTTCTCTTCTGCTTGCTTACAATCTATCAAGTTGTTTAAAGGTCTCTGCTGGAATCATTCTTTGCCACAGCATACAGTGCATTGATTTTCCACAGTTCTAAGACTCCCTATGCCTGCTGTGAGCTCTCAATTTCCATAGTGATGTGCTTAGCAGTTGTTACTGTGTGCAGGACTAATTTCACATTCTAGGTAGGGCACACTCACTTGCCAGACTGGATTTTTTATAGTGTCAGGTCTATTGAAATGGCTACATTATTTTCTCCTCTATTGGCTGGTAACTTTGCTTTTTTTTCCTCGTTTTGTTTTGTTGGAACTTTCTGAACAGAAATCAAATTTTCCCCTCCCTATTATTCAAGCCAGAATTTTTTTTAAAACTGCAAACACATGATATCCTTTTCACCCAAGCTGAGACAACTCTTAGGGCAACTTTCTGCTGCGCCCCAAATGGGATGCCCCCAAAAGCCCCTGCCCCATGTACACACATGTACACTGACAACCTCACTGATGTTTTGAGGTAGTTGGGACTAACCCCTATGCACTAAGGATGCCAGTCAGATCAGGTGGGAACTGATAATCCTCAAGTTCTTTCCCATTTTGCCCTGAAATATTTAGAGGGATAAACAAGCTCTCCTGCACCTCAGGCAAAAGAAGACATGGAGGATTACTGTGGCCTAAAAAAGTCCCTGCAGGAGCCCCCCCTGGGATTTTTTACTAGTACTGTGTACACCTGTAACGTGGATAGGACTTTTCAGTGTGTCCAGAAGTGCTCAGGGTAGGCCAGATTAGAAGTTTTGATCTATGCATAGTAAAAACATGCTCGGGATGAGTAGCATAAAGGATAGTTCTTCATTTCAACAAGGCTATGAACGGCATCTCTCACCTGTATTCTTAAAACTCCAAGGTGTAGTGTAACTGACCTGATGACAGAGTTTTACTAATTTTGAATGTATGTATCAGTGCCACCAGTTTACCAAGAAAAGGCATGTGCTTGCTCTCTTTATCTTGCATTGACTTTTCAAATGCAAGTATCTTTGCTGTTATGCTTATCAAATAGTTTTTCTGCACACAGTATGAAAAGTTCTCTTGTTCTTGCATATCCAATGTTTACTTCAGTCAGAGAAATACGGGAATATGGACTGGTAAAACAATTAGGGAGATTTCACTCATGAGGAGCCGATTTCCCATGTAACTTACTGTGAAGATGGTAGGAGTTTTATGGGTTGGTTCATAATAAATACCATATGCACTTTAGAGCACAAAAAAAAAAAGAGTTATTAGAACCAAGCAGGGAATGTAAAGCACTGACACAGGTAGGTACCCTTGATCAGGCAATGTAGAAACTGTTTATTGGGAAATATCCCTTATCTGCCTTCTGCCAGGCAGACAACCCTTTATTCTCCCAAAGCAAAAGCTAAGTTCAAAGGAAATAGTGACTACTGGAGGACCTGGAACTGAAAAAGGGTAGAGTCAAGTGAATGACTAAGTGCTCTAGATGTAGCTCAACAGGAATTTATCATTACATTGGCATTGATGGTTAAACAGAACAAATATGAACATGCAATGCTCAACTTGTTTAAATAACAAAATTACCTTATGTTCAATTATGGTGGGGGTGGTGTGTAAACCCAATTGCTAAGGATGTTTTCTGAATCATTCTTAGCCATTTATTACTATGAAAAATTAAACTTGAATCTGAATGACTGGTCTATTATGGTTCATTTTTCTTCTCATAATTGTGTAAAATGCTTCCAAAGATCTTTTTTGGGGTCTGTTTAGCACTCTTGCACTGTAACATAGTTGTAGTAGGGCCATTAAGTGACTTGTCAGCATTCCTGTATCCATATGTGCTATAATTTGTATGGTAATTTTTATGTGGTATTGGCTGGACAAGGAACGATAAAGAAGAAAGAAAGGAAAATGTGACTTATATTCACTATTTGCTTGTGTGACAATTTATGAGCCAGTCAAAGGCTAAACTACAATTCCACTATCCTTCAAAGATCTCCAACTGTTTATTTTCAGCAGAAGTTATGACCAGGTCTCCATAATGTTATCATTCAACAGCAGATGCAGCTTTAAAACTATTTACAGTGTTTATTCATCTGTGCAGGAAAGAAGTGAATCTGGAATCTGTAACAAGGAATTTCCGAAGATTTCATACAAATTGGTTGAGTTAGTTCTTTCCATTTTTAGTAGAAGCAGTATATGGGCCTATGTGCTGACTTTTGTTATTAAGTCTGTTTCTGCTTATAAGGCAATGTCAAATGTCTTGTAAGATTTGAAATGGCTTTAAAAAGTCTTACTACTTTTTAGGTCTAAGCTCCTTTTTCCTTAAAAAATATGAACAGAGTAGTAAGCTTGGAGCTGCTGTTTTCTTGCATGAGGAAAAGAATGAAGAAAACCAAGAGGGTTTGTATTGCCAAATATTTTAGTTTTAAAGGCCTCTAAATTCTAAAACAGGTTAAGATTCCTCATGACATTGGGGTTTTTTCCATCACAAAATGAGATTCAGTTGAAGTGGAACAGCTCAAGTGAATATAAACAGGTGTTTTGCCAAGGGTGGACTTTCTGGTAAGTGAGTGACACAGATTTCCCATGTTGCAATAGTCAAGGGCTATTCTGCTGTAACTTTGTTTTCTTGCTGTATATTTTCTGTCATACTGTCTTTGTTCATAATGTTAGTAATGAAAAACACAAACTGTAAGGACCTTTGTCTCTATATGTAAGAGACTCAGAATCACAGGATAGTTGAGGCTGGAGGGGACCTCTGGAGATTGTATACCCCAACAGCCATGCTCAAAGCAGGGTCAGCTGGAGCAGATTGCTCCCATGTCCAGTTGTGCTTTGAATATCTCCAAGACTGGAGACTCCACAACATCTCTGGGAAACCTGTTGCAGTGTTTGTCCACCCTCACACTAAAACAAAACAAAACAAAACAAAACCTTTTTGTGTTTAAGTGGAATTTCTTGTATTTCAGTTTGTGCCTGTTGCCTCTTGCATGTCAATGGGTATCTGAGAAGAGTCTGGCCCCGTCTTCATTACTCTCTCCATCAGGTATTTATACACACTGGTAAGGTTGCCCTCCAAGCCTTCTCTTCTCCAGGGTGAGCAACCTTGGCTCTCTCAGCTACCCCTTGTATGTCAGATGCTCCAGCCCCTTAAGCACCTTTGTGGCCCCATGCTGGACTTGCTTCAGCAATTCTGAGAGGACTCTCTTGTACTGGGAGCCCAGCACTGGACCCAGTACTCCAGATGTCACACCAGTGCTGAGCTGAGAGGAACGATCACTCCCTCCACCTGCTAGCAATGCTCTGCGTAATGCAGCCCAGGATGCCACTGGCCTTCATCTAGATTGAAAGAGATCATGATTCAAGTCCCTCTTGATTCAAAGCACGAACTTGAATTTCAGCTCCACCTTTCCCAGATGAGTACCCCGAATACTGGATTATTCAGACCAACTGTGTGAAGGTGGGTCTGTTCTCATTACAGTGCTGCAGTTTGAGTGCAAAAACTCTTTGTATTCCTACATGTTCCTCTCTGACAATGAGTCAGTCTCTCAATGACCTATTGAATTTTTAATTATTTATAATGAAACAGATTGTTCAAATATTTGATCTTGTAATCCTGAATGGTTCTATAGCACAAACAAGCATGCTCTTTAGTTATTCCTCATATGATTTATCAGTCAGTAATCTATATTTAAATTTATATTTAATTATTCTGATGTATATTCTCCTTAATGAATTTTCAGAGCCTTTTTCCAATACTAATCCGAGTTCTAGTAAAGTACTTTCAGAAACATTCCTCAGAAAAGGAGCAAGCAGGTTTTTACCCTAACCTATTATGAAATCCTTCATAATCTAGACTTTTAAAATAACGGTGATAATAATATAGTGCTGCATTTGTATGCAATACTGAAGTAGCTTAGACTTTTCAGCTGTTAGAAAAATTGTCCTTCAGCTTTTCTCAGTTCCAGCTTGTCAACATGTTCTCAGTTCTGCATTTGCTGACATCCTTGACCCTGCAAGAGATAAAATAAAACCCAGGAAATTTCACCCTCTTCTTCTACATATTCTAGAGAACTTTTCTTGTACAAGTCTTGTTAGTAGAATCTCCTTTTCCATAATCTCAGCATTGTCAAATATGTTTTATTTCAGAGTCTCAGCCATAGTTTTTTTCCTTTCTTCCTGTACTTTTAGTTGCTTGTGATCTCTGTCATGCTCTAACTCTCAAGAGTTTGGGAATGACTTGTACAATCAATGAAATAATAGTATAAGTTGAGGTCAGTCTACCATGACTTGCAACAATTTCCTTTTACAAAATAGTGGTTGCTAGATATACTATTGTCCTGCTTCTCCATTAGGGAGAAAAAACCTAACAACAAACCCAACTGTTGCAAAAAAGAAAACAAATGCTAGCTATAAATATTAATGTTTTCCTGAGGATTTGTGGCTGTTGGAATGGAGGACTGTGCCTGCACATAAGCTAGAAGTCCTGCAGTGTAAGTTCAAACTTAAGTTCTTGAGAGCAACTCGTTAAAAATATCACTATAGAAGTAAGTTTTCCAAATTTATCAATGTCATATGAAAACTTTGTTTATTTTTCTTCTTAGGTTCCCTTCCCAAATTCTATCTTGCTAAAGACACTTCCTTCGCAGATCTGAACATCTTGATTCCGTACTTAAAATAATTAGGTTAGAGTGTTCACTAACAGTTGCTAGAAAAATTCAGTTTCTTCCTTCTGCATTGGTAACTCATTGGTGTTCTCTGAACAGGGAAGAATCTGCTATGTAGTTATTTCTTATGTCCTGAAATATTTCTGTATTTTAGGATTTGAAATGCTTCCTGTCTCTTTTCTGTCTCTACTCTATTGTTGTTCAGTTCAATGGCTCCTTAAATCTTTTTTTGTGACTCAAATTATTGGTTCTGTCAGTTTTATTTATATGTAGCTCCAGCCAGGTATGTAAAAGCAGCTCCAGCTCTGTTTCTGCTCTTGGTAGGATCTCTCCAGTGTTAATGATGTTCTCTACAGAATTAGTTTAACCCAAGCTGTTATACAGCTTGAGCTACAAAATGGATGCATAGGATCAGGCAATCTGAAAAGCAGAGTCTGAGCCAAGACCTCCTGCATGGTATATACATTCCCACCTTTATGCTGGAGAGAGTATGTCTTTTTATTTGTGGGATATTATGTGTAATTACAGTAAATGTTAAGTTTGTTACTGCAATCTTCATTGAAGAGGAGTGTGCTTTAATGGTGGAGTTGGTGATAAGATGTTTTCTCTGCACTGTTATGTAAAGGTGACCTAGAAATGGTTTCCATGGCAGTGTGATGCTATTGATGGCAGGGCTCAGAGGAGGCCCCAGAAGGCTATTAGGTTTAAAATGTGAGCACGTTCGAGAACGACTTTCAAATGACTCTCAAAACCTGGTGACATTTTTGGGTGATTATCAATCCTTTGGTAGATGAGTCAGTGGTGTGTCTCAGCCCTGGGCATGACAGATGTTTGTTCATAAGCAATTAGCAGCCATGCTGACTTCTCCTATCGTCCCCAGAGCTGATCTCTGCTGGTAAGAGCTGCAGTGCCTGACAAGAAAGCAAGCAGTACTGCTGCATGTGCTGGACTAGCACTGTGCATGTGCAATCAATTTAATTTCCAAGATTAGTTTAAAAACAAAAAAGATCCTCACATGGGTATTGCATATTCTTTATTTAAAAGTAACATTTTGTAATCTAAATGGTATGTTTAGGTTGAATTGTGTCACCTTCCATGTATTTTATTTTTTTTCTATTTTTTGACAACCTTCAGAGGTAGAAAATCCCTCACAAAATACTGGAACTCACCTTTATTAGAGAACTTTTTTTCCACTTGTAGTTGTGAAAAAAATCAATGAGAAATAATCAGCAAAACCAGAGCTATCAAACAATAAAACCTTCAAGTATGGAAATTATCCCTAACCATGACAGCACAAACACTCAGCTTTATGACCTTTTTGCTTTGCAGTGACGACATGGGTGAAACCACATGAATACTGATAATTTTTCAATGTCATCCTGCAGTCCTTGTTTATTCCTTGAGAAAGATAAGTTATTTCATAGTTCTTTGAGGCAGAATTATAAACCAGTCATTTATAATGTAATTTGTGTTGTGCTCACAAAAGTGCTATTCCTACAAAACACCACAAGGAAAATAGTAACTCAGTGGGTTTTTGAAGCCTACCAACTCTCACCTAGGTAAAGCTGCCTGGCATGCAGAGATCGTGCTGCTGATCACCTGAAATAAGTCTGCAGGGAGGATACACCTGCAGTAGGAACAGTGCTCGTAGGCCTCATCTCATTAGTATGTAAAGGTGTGTTACTACACCATGTGTTAAATTTAGTATTTTATAAGCTTGACATGTGCTGAGCTCACTGAGTAGGGTGTGAGTTCTGAAAAATATGGTAGCCAGCTTTAGATTCATTGGCACAGACTGGCTTTTGGTAGGACTAGCCCTGTACCACTTTCAGCCTCGTTATATATATATACCCTGGGCTGCTTACCCTCTGCTATTTCCTCAGAAATGTCTGTTTCTGTAGTCCCCACAGAGTGGGACTTGTGTATCTCCCTCTCCCCAACACAGGCAGAAGAGTCAGCACCTCGCTATTGCAGCAGGCAAAGCGCTGTGGTGTGAGCTTGTGTTTGTGACAAATCCTGTAATTCGGCTGCATTTTCCAAGTAGTGGTGAATGGAAAGAATGGACTTGCAGGATCATGCATTCCCATCTCATGGTATCCATGGCACTCAGTATAACACAGAAAAGCTAACGCAAGAGTAGCTAACCTGCAAGGTACCTGTGTGTCGCTATTGGGGGACCCTATGGATGCTGGAGTGCATCTATGCTATCTTTATGTTTCTGGCCCTATGAAAACCAAGGGTTCGTTTTGTCTAAGGAAGACACGCTACCCAGCTGTTGCACCAGGCTCTTGCCAGCTCACAAACAGCTGATGTGTGGAAGCAGTTAAATTTTAACAAAATTTTCTAGTGAAGTCTAAACTAAGTGAGGGCTATTTGCTTCACAGATTCGAATGGCAAAGGTACGAAGTCTGCATTCTCTGAAGTATGCATTAGTATCATGCTGAGTTAATTCTTTTTTTTATTTCCTAGGTTATTATTTAACTTAAAAATAAACAGCTATCTGTATTCTGTGCTCCATGTTTTGGTAAATGCAGAAATTTAAACAGACCTTTGTCTACTGATTCTGACACTCTGCTATCCTTCTGTGAGTTTCATTGGACAAAAATATAGTTGTGTTGGTGGGAGGAAAACTGGTCATGAATTGAACTTGATGTCTAGCTGGTGACTTGTTTGAAGATACCAGCTAGGATTTCCGGAATTTCCTCTGAGCCTTTTCATCCTTTTCTTTTGTTCTACTGTTAATACAGTCTGGAAATGGCTAGGGGATTAAGTCTAGGAGCAGACAATTCTTCAGACAGAGGGTCTGAATTGGTTGTAGTTTGGAAAAATATAAGCATTTTAGGAAATAATGTCATTTAAGAAGTGAGTCTCAAGTCAGGAAGGTTTGCTTCAATCAGACACCCCTCCTAAGCAAAGAAGTGAGTGAGCTGCATAAAACAAAAAGATTTGGCCTTGGTAAGGGTGAGGTCTTCTAAGAACCTGAGTACCTCAGTCCAGGTATGGTGTGTGATGCTTTCAGCCTCAAGGCCAAATGTTAATTTGAAAAAAGTCAAGGGGACGAAATGAAGTTGAGCTATTTTGGCCTGCTGAGGCAATGCCAGAAGAGTGCCTCTCAGGCTCCCCAGGATTTCCACAGCTGTTGAGCAGGCTGGCCTAGCAGGTGGCCCATGGACAGCCTGTGTACGCTCCACTGAAGATATATACACATGTAGCTGAAACAGGCAACACTCTAGTGGCCTCATCTGCTGGCTTGAGGTAAAGGTGGCGAATGCTGGTTCTGTGTTCCTTCTTTTCAGGCAGGAAGCTGGGCTTGGAAAGGTCTGGTAGCATCCCCAAAGAAATGCATTTTCTGTCTGACCAGTTGCCTGCAATAGCCACAATTTAGGGCCACCAAACTACTGTAACAGACCATACCATGGGAAATGGGTAAGGGTGTTTCTGCTGGTGTATTACAGAAGAGCCAGAAAAGTAGAGTAGAAACCAAACAGGAACTCTGAAAATCCTGGCCACTTGAAAGTAAAGTGTAATAATTCAGGAAATAAAGATGATTTTCAATTGAATTTCACACTAAGAAACACACTCTATAGCTTTTGTATATTGCAGAATTATACATAAAATTATTAAGCAAATAAGATAATGTAAATATTAAAGGATTCAGTGGCTTAAACTCCATGAAATTATAAATCTAAGAGAAACCCTTTGGCTGGTAATGTGATGTCACACACATGCTGTGAAAGTTTATTGTCATTCTCTCATACCAAGCAATTCTATTTTACGCAGCACTGTTTGAACGTGTTCCCTTCTTAACAGTAAGATGGAAACAAAGAACGAAATATAAACAGCCTTTCACCACTGCAATGTACCATGTAGTAGATTAATGGACAGTATCATGAAAGGGAGAAGATTTAATTCCAGCAAATTCAGCAACTTTACATACAGGTGCCAAGGATTTTTTTTCTTCCAAAAGTACGTACAAATGCCATCAGCCTCTTGGAGTAGCTCTGGCTGGAGACAGCCACACTGATTTGGTGGAAAAGTTTTGTGAATCACTGTAACATCTGTGACAAGTGGTCACTGCCAGATACTTCAGAGAGAGCTTCAATGAAAATAGATTGGACAATTATTTAATAACTTTATATATCAGGTGGACTTTCTTTTACTAAGAGTTAATACCTCATGTAAAGTAAAAAATAATAGGAGGAGGAAACTCTTCTTGAAAAATGTAACTTGTGTGAGAAATGTGCAGACCCTCAGGTTATCTCAGCAAGAAATATGCCAAACGATGCGAGGAGGGCATTGGGAGGAGGAAGTAGTCTGAGAATGAACCCAAATCGGAAAGCTTGTTGTGTCGAAACACAGTGGAGATCAGTGCAGGAGATGTCCCAGCTTCCTTGTTACAGCCAATTTGCAGTTTTAATAGAAAATTAATAAATTAAGATGGTGACTGCTAAGAAAGTGAGTTTGATCACAATTTGTAGAGGTCTAATGTTGAACCGCTAAGGCTAAGGAAATGCAAACACATTATATGAGCAAAGTCTGTGAGAGCTAGACCACCAGGTTTAGGGACATGTGAGCAGGAGAAAGAGCACATTCCTTGAGACTTGTAGGAGTGAGGGTTAGGACTGCTGAGAACACTCCAGGCAGCTCATTCGAGGAAAGACTTGACACCAGTCTTGAAGTACAAAATCTGGGATCCTGAGAGATTTATTGCTCTGCAATTAGCAATGAAGGAGGAAAGGACATATAGAAGAGGTGATGAAGAAAAGCTTTCATTGGGGTGAATTACATTAGGGAGTCCCCAGCAGATACATCTGGGATGAAACAAAATGTCCTTTAAGAATGACTGGAATTATTCAAAAAAAAAAAAAAAAAAAAAAAAAATCTACTAGAATGAGGAATGAGCGTGCTGGGGAGGGGATAAAATCTCAAGCATGGTATAAGGCCAGAGTTTAATCAGAGTGCCTCAAAGCCAGCAGAATAAGGTTGCTTTAGTCCTTTTATAGATCCCCATTGCCTTTCTAACTGAAAATCAAAGTAGTACAGGTCCCTTCTACAGACAAGACCTAAGTAACCCTTAGCAGTTGGAAGCTGTACAGCAGGGCTCTGGTCTCACCCGGTAACCTGTCACGTGTACTCCTTCAAACTGGCTTTCCCACTGAACAAAGAAATGTTGGGAAGGCATGCTCTGGTGGTCTTCATCTGCTTATGCAAAACTTTAGATGGACGATTGCACTTGTTATGTTTATAGCACATGCACTCTCTCTGTGATTTTTTTCTTTACTGAGAAGTCAAGGTGCAAGCAAGTGGCCATTTATTACCATTTAGTAAATACTCAACAAAACAAAATGTTTGCAGAGATACTGGATTTGTGGTTGTACTTTTAAAATAGAAGGCTTTTGAGTGTGCTTTGTTATCTTTTCAGTTTTTGTCGTATAGGGAATTTTTTTTTTACAAAGTTAGTCTAAACTTGGTATATGTTCCCTGTAATGTGAGTACTAGTTTGTGCAAATCTACAATCTTATAAGTGCTAGATGAGCAATTGCAGAGTATGGTTACTGTGAGGACTGCTCCAGTTATTCAAAGCAGGTGTTTGTTATGCAGGCAACAGTGTGGGTAATAACTGCTCCTACATTATTGTTTGAAATATGGTGAAGCTATTAATAAGACTTGATTAGATATTTCAGTTTGCTGTTTATCTGGGAATGATTCCAATACTCAAAAAGGCAAGAAATTAAAAAAAGGGGGAAAAAAAGGTAGCTGAAATCTGCAGTAATCTCTTGACTTAAGGAGCTAGGTCTTTTAGAAAACCAAGAGGTCTGTGTTTGCTTCCCAGGATTATTGTGCAGACTTTTGAACATGTTCCACATAGTAAATCGAACTGTGGAAGGCAAAACTAGAATTTTCCCAATTACATTGATTTAAAATCACATCTTTATACAGCTTCATATGAAGTATTTAGCAAGCTCAGCAACACTGCTGACAGGCTCAGTATAAAACATTAATGTAAAAGTATTTTTAAAAAAATATCAATTTTAAGGTCACCAAAGAACGTCTTTCAAAGTACAGTGCTTTGCTTTGTCTCCGATGTCCAGCAAGAATTTGACTGAGGAGTGTTTCTTGATCCATCCTGAAGAACAGATTCTTCTTATGCAAATACTGCAAGTCTGACTTGCTCCATATTAATTACTTTTTGGAGTTAAAATAATCAGCATATACTGATGTATCAAAAATGATTCTGATATAGGCATTTCTTAAAGAAATAAAAATGTTACAGTATTTGAAGCTAATTTAGCAAGATACAATTTTTCTATTTCTTAATTCAGTTAGGTGCTGTTTATTTGTTCACAAAACCTTCCTTTTATCTCAGCTGTTTGCACCTTCCTTAACACTAGTTTAGGCTTCCAGTGGCATTTTCTAGTTTCCAGTTACAGTTCAACTGCTGCTTGGATAAGCTGTGTAGCACTCACTCAGATTATATTGCTCCTCTCCTATTTTGGCATTAGGACTTTAGTTTACTTAATAGTCTAGATTTCTAGAAGTGGAAACTCAGTAGTGAAAAAGATACTAAAAATATACAATTAGCATAGCAACCTTAAGGTATGCATAAGTATATATAATACAAATTCACATTTATATGTATATATAGAGAGAGTGGATACATTAAATAATACTAATTCAAATGATGAAATAATCCTGCAGTACATGCGAGTATCCATAATCAGGTATGTACTTGCATTATAATCCTATTCCTGAAGTGTCTCTTCTGCTAACAATACACACAGAACATACTTATTTAATGATTTGCTGGCATTTTTTCTCCTTATACATATACAGTATTCCTGGGAAGTCTAAGAGAGCTGCACAAAACATAAGCTGATACTTGTTTTTTAGAAAATTAACCCAGGCAGGGAACTAACTTCTGCTCATTTTAGTTTTTATCTGTTGCACATTTAGTGTATAGTTTTTTTGTAGTATATAATATTAGCATTTAGTTTAGTATATACTAAGTAGTAGTACATTATGCTTAGTATTATGTTAGTAATATATTTAGTATTAGTATACAGTTTTCTCTCTTATAGGGTGAATATTGCACCATGTATATATGTCCTGTCTAATTTATCTTTATGAAAAATCTACTTTAAAAATTTATATCTATTCTTAAAATCTTCCTCTGTTAATCCAGAAACCTGCCCCCCAGGTAAAACACCACTGAACAGAGTTTGTTCCATTGTTTGCAAAATATCTATTTTTCTCCTCTAAAATGAAATGAAAATATCTCTTGCAATTTTTTGTTACCAACATGGCTCTAAATGCTAAGTAATGTATCACAATTTTGGATGGAGGTGTGTGTAAGCTATACAGTGTATTATGAATAGAAAGGAATAGAAATTTTCTTATTCCCTGGATTGCATTGTGGTATAGATCTCATTCCTGTATGAAAACCATTTTCATGGGAAAAATTCATATATGCACAGTTCTGAATTGAATGGTCTTATTTCATTGCTGGCATTATCTCAGGCTAATCTTTTCACATTCTTAAAAGATCTACAGTGCATCTTTTTAATAACATAAATTCAGCTGGATCATTTAAGAGCTCTGCTTCTTTAGTTTCTGTGTTTGATAGTTGAATGAAACAGCAAAAGCATCTTGGAAGCAACTAATTTATTTTCTTTTGCCCCCAGGAATTATTTTATTGCTGATTAAAATGTTATGTGGCACAATGATTGGGCCCAGCATTTTACATTAATTTGTCTGCAAGTCAGGCCTAGCTTCGTGTCCCTACAGTTGCATTGAGGGAAATTAAATGAGAGAACAAAGTTGTGTACTGCACGTGTCATTTGCTAATGCGACAATGGCAGCTACTGCAAAGTGAATTTTTCAACTCTTCCTTTCCCTGTGAGCCTGGGAACAAGATTGCTTTGTACCTTTTTCAGGCAGTTAAATTTAACTTTTTGTGTAAAATCTAAGACTATCTTCAGGAAAGACTTGCAAATTTATAAGGCATCTCTATAATTGCAAGTACAAAATTCAGCAGAGCAATATCAAATCTAACTTCAGAGTTAAATAAGGTGAATAACTGAATCACAAATACAGACACACACAAACACATTTTGTACACGAGCCCTTAAAACTTACACTACTGGCATACACTTATATGTATGTTTATAATACGGTCATTTTGTCACTTGTATGTTAAGGAAGCAGTTTACTTGCCAGTGATAACATAGGCTGCCTTTTGCTTTCGAATTGAGCTATCACAAAAGCTAGAAACCATGCCCAGCCAGCACGTAACCAGAGCTGTAAATCTAAATAGGTCAGGTCAGCGTATTTGGAATAGTTTTTATTTGGTTAACCAGTACATTTACAGGGCCATCATACAAGGATGATTAGGCTTCCATCAGAGACAGACATTGCTACGTAATCCTCATGTCGTGTGAATGCTCATTCACGTAAGGGAGGGCTTTGACATTAGCTGAGGAACTGGTGCTCTTCCCAGAAGTAGCAAACCTTTGATTTCATGGCTGAATTATTCTATTACTCTTGTCCATTACTGAGCTCCGTTGAATTGGACAAATCTTATTCATTCACCTTGTGTTTGAATGAACAAGGACTGTTGTTTGGCTCGTTGTGCGGGTTGTAGTTGGCACTGCTGCTCAGCACGAGATGACCAGTGGGTTAGACAAGGACTGGCAACTCTGCGCCTTCTCCAGAGGCTGGCTTTGTAAGAGTTCACAGGCTGTCAGCTCATGGTAAAGAGTATCTAGGACTTCAAATAGGTGGGCTTTTCCTTTTAAAAGAAAATTGCAAACATTTTAACTTAAACAAAGACAGAAAGTTGCAATTTAACAATCGTAACACAAGCTCTTTTCTTCATAGGTGCCATTTCAAGTAATTATTATAAAATGTCTGAATTTTGAGACCAAATAATGAATTCCTGTCCCTATAAAAATGCGAGTGGAACTGGGTTCAGTGCCTGTTTCCTCTACTGGTTCTCTTGCTTCATTCATTGCCCACTGAGTTCTCATACACTTGTGTGAACAAAGACTATTTCACGTCACAGTGAAGAGTTGCCAATCCAACCATCCACTTAGTCTTGACAAAGAGGAAGAAGATGTTTGATTAAAAAGACTTAGGAAAGCTGCTTAAGTCATATCAAGTGCACAGCCAGAAAATTGAAAGCAGAGAAGATGAGCCATTTATGGCAATGGTGATACAGAATGGACAGAGAGCTGCACAAGGTTACTTCACTTGTTGGTGTCGTTTTAGGAAGCTGAGCTGTGCTGCAGTTACAGAGGGATCTACTTTGTTTCAGCAGCATCACCAGGAGTCAGGGTTCCTATGCAGGATAAGTAGTAGTACCTTCTGGACACTTGTGTGCTGTGGATACTAACAGTCTCTTCTCTTGTTCTCACCAGGAGACAAAGGTCTGTCTTTGCCTTCTTTTCTCTGCCTCCTCTGCAGCCATGCTGGAACAGCACAGCTTAGCTCTGGGCTGCCTGCACCCTGAATTGCTAGACACTAGTAACAACAAGGCTTTGAAACTGCAAAACCCAGAATGGTTTGTATGTTATTCTCCCTCAATCACTGTTAATAATATTCTCCAAAATTAAACCCTCAGGCCACAGCTAGTCTTTTATAATCTTGTCTTTGACTACTGTCTGCCTATTAAAAGCACCTCCAAGCCATGTTCTTAGGCTTGGTGCAGGATGTTCATTTCTTGCAGGTAAGTACAAGTGCTTCGCTAATAGGAACAAAGTAATCAAATCTAAACCTCCAGGCTGTGATGCCTGTATGGTTCCTACAAAGGCAACTCTGGCACACCAGACCATTGTCAAGGGAGAGGAGTTTGCAAGTTTAATTTTCATGAGAGGAACACGAAAGGCTATTATTAGAGGAGTGCAGGTTTGATCTGGTTTCTTTACAGAAATATTCTGGTTTGTATATCTTGTTTGTGTTGCAGCAGAGGAATACAATATGTAGTGGGATAGCAAACCTGACAAATAGGTGCCTTGCATACTTGGTCATGTTTTCCACTTTCTCATATCAATGAAGCCATACAGATATTAGTGGGATACTGAATTGTTCCCCTAAGGCCAAATTTTAATTATAATTTGGCTAAAAAAAGCCTTGGATGTGTTCCTGTTTCTGATGTGTCACAGACTAGAAAGTATCACTTTCTATAGGTAATCTTCTTGCATAGTACTTCTTTCTCCCTAGCCTGTCCCCCAGTATTTGAAATAATTTTTTCCTACTCATCTGTTCATTATCTAGTGTTTTTCCCAAAAGGACACTTTTTATGCTTCTTGGTCTTTCTACGCAATTTATTTTCTTACCAGGTTGGGGGTCACGGCAGGATTCCAAAGTGCTCAGCAAGATTTTCCCCAAGGCTCGCTTAGATATGTTCTTTAAAAAACAAAATAATATTATGGCACAAATATGTCCTTCCCCAGTTTAAATGTATGCAACAAAATCTATGAGCACTGTATTTGCATTTGAAAATTAAAACAAAATGAAACTGAATCCTGATAACACAAGATTTGATATTGGCTATATTTTCAAGCATTTTATCTTAGAAACTGCTGAAATCATAGCAGTTTGTGGAGGGCTGCAGTTCCTTAATATGGCTGTAGAAAGAGAAGTAACAGTTATTCAGTGGAAAATACAGAATTTTCCAGAGGGTGCACTTAAACAAATCTAGATGGCAAGGAGTGTAAGCAGGGCATGTACAACAAAAGCTTGTTCAGTCCTCTGCTAGGCCTGTGTTGAAAGGTGAATGGACAGACCTCGTGGTGTAATCTCAGAAAGAGGCTTCTCAGACCCAGCTGTTCTAGGAATCATTGGGAACCATTTTAGGTATGTACAAATTAGAAGAGATTGTATGTGTCATGTGGCAGGCCCACTGTTAGTTATATTTTGAGATGTAATAAACGTTAGCCAAAGTGAGAGGATTGTAAAAACTACTTAGGATTTGGATGGTCTTTTCCAGTGGTAGTTTTATATTAGAAATGTTGGGACATTACATAATGTGTCTGGAAAAACAAACTCTCTTAATTTGCTACCGAGACACTAATGCATGCTTTCTGGGAGATGGTCTTGCAATCTGTTTAATTAGCATTTAGAGCACCCGTATCTGCAGGGACACGTTGTTCTTGTTAAAACTTCAAGAAGTGAAAATAGATGGAAGCTATTCTGGAAGAAAGACAACGTACCTCCCAGCAGCCCAGACAATACTGGCCTTGCTTACTGATGCAGGTCATCTACCTTCTGCTTGTCTGCCCCAGTGCGGACTGGGGCATAGTGGAAAGCAGTTTGCAGCAGGCTGGGATTACACATGACCTCTGCAACACAGTGTGAGGTGTTAATAGTCCTAACAGGACGTGCATTTGCCTTTGGACAGTCATTGCTTTGCGGTAGATTCTGTTGTAAATGAGGTACTTGGGATACTTAAAACATGAAGGTGAATATGCTGGAGAAGTGACACCTAAACCCACCATTTCTGATGAATAAGCTTTCTTTTGTCTGAAGTATATCCCATCAAGGATTTAGGGGATCCTTGCTAAACTGTGCTGGGAATGCTGTAAATTATTATGTTCGTTGACAGCATCATTGGCTGTATTGGTGCTATGGGAGTTGGCAGCACACGGTGGCATGTTTCCAGCAATGATTAGAATTAAGTGCTATTATCACTGAGATATGGCACGTTGTGTGATGGATTGTCTCCTAAGCAGAAATGATTTGCAGTAATACAACTGACCAGCAAATGACATGTTGAAGTCTTGACAGAAAAGGTTATTATGCTTGTTGCCAGTCGTAGCCTTTACTAGTTTAATCCTTCACTGGATTGTTATTGATGCATATGTCAGACTTGCAACATGAAAGCAGAATTTCCATGTCAAGTGCTAAAACAAGCTACCAAATTGTGAGATATTGCACTTGTTCCCTAGAGTCATCAGTGGAACATGAGCGTACTTCAAACAAAGTAAAGTGATCATCTGAGGAAGCATTCTCATCTCACACAGATTAGGCACAGTTTTGCTGAAAAATTAGGAGAACCCTCAGTCATTATCAAAGAAATTACTTCCTAGCAGTCCAAAACAGCTCCCAGCATGCTCCATGTTCTGCAGATTATCCAATTTGCCTGTCTTTTGGCCAGCCCTTACCATTATCATTCCCAAGCAGGAAATTTAAGCTTATTTTCTAAAGGATTGAACTGCCATACTGGACAGGTACTGGGAGGTACTCCTTCTATGAGCAGGTGACCTGCCTAGTGGATGAGGGGAAGGCTGTGGATGTTGTCTACCTGGACTTCAGTAAGGCCTTTGACACTGTCTCTCACAACATACTCCTCGAGAAGCTGGCGGATCATGGCTTAGACAAGTGTACTCTTCACTGGGTAAAAAACTGGCTGGATGGACGAGCCCAGAGGATTGTGGTGAATGGAGTTAAATCCAGTTGGTGGTCACAAGTGGTGTTCCCCAGGGCTCAGTACTGGGGCCGCTTCTCTTGAATATCTTTATCAATGATCTGGATGAGGGGATTGAGTGCACCCTCAGTAAGTTTGTGGATGACACCAAGTTGGGAGGGAGGGTTGATCTGCTCGAAGGTAGGAAGGCTCTACGGAGGGATCTGGACAGGCTGGATCATTGGGCCGAGGCCAATTGTATGAGGTTCAACAAGGCCGAGTGCCGGGTCCTCCACTTGGGTCACAACAACCCCATGCAACGCTACAGGCTTGGGGAAGAGTGGCTGGAAAGCTGCCCGGTGGAAAAGGACCTGGGGGTGCTGCTTGACAGCCGGCTGAATATCAGCCAGCACTGTGCCCAGGTGGCCAAGAAGGCCAACAGCATCCTGGCCTGTATCAGAAACAGTGTGGCCAGCAGGAGCAGGGCAGCGATCGTCCCCCTGTACTCGGCACTGGAGAGGCCGCACCTCGAGTACTGTGTTCAGTTTTGGGCCCCTCACTCCAGGAAAGACATGGAGGCGCTGGAGCGTGTCCAGAGAAGGGCAAGGAAGCTGGTGAGGGGCCTGGAGCACAAGTCTTCTGAGGAGCAGCTGAGGGAACTGGGGTTGTTTAGCCTGGAGAAAAAGAGGCTGAGGAGAGACCTTATCGCGCTCTACAACTACCTGAAAAGAGGTTGTAGTGAGGTGGGGGCTGGTCTCTTCTGTCAGGTGGCTGGTGATAGGATGAGAGGAAATGGCCTCAAGTTGTGGCAGAGGAGGTTTAGATTGGGTATAGGGAAAAATTTCTTTACTGAAAGGGTTGTCAGGCATTGGAACAGGCTGCCCGGTTGAGTCAGCATCCCTGGAGGTATTCAAAAAGCATGTAGATAAGGCACTTCAGGACATGGTTTAGTGGGCATGGTTGATGGTTGGACTCAATGATCTTAAAGGTCTTTTCCAGCCTAAATGATTCTATGTTATTGCATCAGCTTTTGTAAGTCCATATTTGGATTATTAATTGGATAAGAAAATTCTTACAAAAAATACCTATTGGTATACAGGAAGGGGTTTTATCCCTTTCATACTGACTCAGTGTCACGTTAGGATGCGGTTAAACAAAGGTCCTTTTCTAGAAGGAAAAATAATCTTCTAGAATCTTTCTGATTACTAGTATTTTTGTTTTCCTTGTTTCCTCTAAATTTTTGTTTAGAGGATAATGAGAGATTGGAGATCTAGATCCAAGGAGATCTCTAGGCTTCTTTTAGAAAGTCAGCCATAGGGTTCTAAAAGTTTTCTGCAATCACCGGGCAGTTCCCAGGGCAAACACATATAAAAATATGTCCTGGTGTAAAGGACTTGTACTTAATAGAAGGTATGAACATACTTTTTAGTTTGGAAAGGACACTGTCAAAACCAGTTTTAAGTCTGGACTGCTTTCTTGCCATACCAAGTCTCGAAGTTGTTGAAGAAGCTGTAAAACATCCATAAGCTTTTCTTCCACCAGTGACAGCCTAACTCTCTCAGTCTCCAACATCTGCAGCTCCATCTTCAACAATTCGGTCTCCTCCACCTTTTGCTGCAGTTCATCTAACAATGGGCCCTTCATCTGGACAATGACACAGGAGATTAAAAGCACTGGAGCTTTTCACTTTCTTGCCCAATAATTGCAAAGCCAAGTTTCTCCCCTTATCTCATAAATGTTGGTTTACTCCAGAAGATTATCTTGAAAGGAAGTACATTTCTTTAATGTGCTACATAAAGTGAAGAATCAATAGTTGCTAGGAAATGCATGGTTTGCTCTTGCACATAATGGCAGTTCATTTAACACTGGATGCAAGCAGATCATTCAGAAATTTTAAATACTAGCATTACTATTTCAGTTTTCTAATCTTCTGCATTCCTGTCATCCTGTATAAAGCATAACTAATTTGTGTGTCCTCACCAATGTAATCATATCTTTGTCTTGCAACTCCTACATATCAATCATCTGTACATTTAGTGAAACAAGAAAGTAATTAGCTAATTTTTTAAAAGTATTTTGGTTAAAAAAAAAAAAGTGTCTTAAGGGAAAAAAATTAGGATTCTGGTTCTGCAAAACACTGGCATGTGTGCTTGGTAAAGCATTGGTTTGCAGCTAAGCACAGAAAAGTCCAGATTCAACAAGACTTTTGAACACTACACAAATCCTGCACGGGAGGGGTTTCCTCAGGTTTATTAATAAAAGTAAACTTATTTTTCAACCATTATGGTGCTCAGCATTCTGAAATGTTACCATTTTTTTGCAATTTCTTGTTGCAAACACAATCTAAATATATTTATTAATATTACACTGAGAAACAAAGTCATATGAGGTAAATGCCCACATTTGCTAGCTCTGTTAATCCCTTTTTGTTGTCATCTTTTATCTTTATTGCAGTTTTAGAGACAGCTAAAGAGACAGTTGAACTCAAAAAGCTGAAGGCCTTAATATGCACAGTTTAATAATTTTTAAATTTTTTTTTAAATTTGTATCCTAATGAATTTTAATAGATGGGAAGGAACTTCAGTTCCCTAAAAGACAAGTGTTATCAGAGTGAAAAAAGAAGACAATCCCTGATCCACACCGAGCCTTCTAGAAGGTCATTTTAGTTTCTGACAGTGCTAATAGTATGTATTAGTTGGTGCTTATTCCCCCATCAGATGGAAATCAGCCTGTTCCATTAGCTCTCCATGAGCTTTGCCCTGTGAGGCACTCCAGCTCCTCTGAGCTATACAACAGCTACAGAAGTTTGGATCACTTAATCTGGTCGGTCCATCTGCCAAACAATGATTTCAGCATTCCTGTCTGAGCACCCCTTTTAGATGAACACAGTAACATTTTCCTGTATGGAGAGCCAACTTTGTTACCACCTGAGAGATAACAAATGCTCTAGAGGCTGTGGGAGGTCTTCAATTAATTAAACATGGTTTCCGTTACTATATTGCAGATTGTCTCGGCATTGTAAATACCACCTGACATAGATATGTACTAAACACACGAAGTAGTTACGTTCCCCTGTACAGCTGAAGCAGTGTCGTATCAAATAACAGAGAGGTAAAAAGTCCATTATTTTTAAGTGTAAAATAGACTTTCCCAATATGCAATTAGACAGATGCTCATGGAAATTTATAACGGGTGCCCATTTGTCCTGGTCCTGCACCCTGTCAGGCCCCTGCCCTCCTTACATCACGTCACTGCTGCTTTTAGCTGCTGCTTTAGTCATGCTGGCAAAACTGCTGTTCTTGGAAAGATGCACAGGGAGTCCTCTGTCCTTTGCTGGGTGTTACTGAAAGGCTGTAGCTGTGCAGTGGGTCTCACATACAAACATGAATAGGAGAAGTACAAACTTTTCTCCTTAGTATACATGCCACTTGAGTTCTCCATAGTTGTCTAGTGTCATGACCAGCTGCTAGATTTGTATAGACAGCACAGGCAATATGCCTAGCCACAAGTACCACTAGTGATATTTGGACATAGCATTTGTTGCTACTGCTGCCTCTTTTTCTTCTTCATTTTGACGGCTCCTACAAAGCCCTTTTCACTTGTATTTCCTATGCTAAAGCTAGTAAACTGCTTTACAGAGCAGTTACACCTTAACAGCCACCTTGTCTTCTGTAAGGATGCTAGTTTCCCAATACCTTTGTTTCATTTATACGTATGGGTATACATTTTTTGTTGTCTTATTGTGCCTGAAGACAGTGGCTCAGTGTACCATTAAAACATTCTCCCAAATTGTTTTCATTAGCTAGGTTATATCTAGCACCTGTTGTTACCTTAACATTTGCAATAAGATAACGATGATAGTTAAGCATAAGCTATATTTAAAACCTAGATGGTGAAGAGGGATGGTCAGTAGTTAAGTCACAGGGCTCAGAGGAGTGGGTTTTGTTCTCAGCTCTGTCAAAGTCCCTCAGCAAAGCCTGATTTTTGGATCTGTGCCTTGTTTGTGAGATGGAAATACTACCTTGCCAAACCCCAGTTTTGAGAAGAAGTCAGCTGCTGATAGCCAACCCTCTTATAAAAAGGGGGAGAATGCCATAGGGAAAGTCTGAGCTCTGGAGTAGTAGGTACAAATACATCTAAGACAATGAATAATTAATATGCGAAAATGTAGGTTTTTGTGTGGGCTGATGTTAAGCAGTATAGAAGGAAGCTTTGTGTTTCTCTAAGGAGTATTACAGGAATAGTCATTGAATACTGCAAATTGTGTAGGACAAGTATGATTTTATTCTATTTTAAATTTTTTCCCTCACAAATAAAATCTTTCATTTAATTTAGGGGGGAAATGATATGAAATACTGATAAAAATCAAAAGATGGCAACATGTAAAGAAGCTGGATAGTTTACTCTTACTTCAAGTAGTTTAGCAACTAATATAATCCTTCCAGAACTACTGAAATCTTTATGCTCTTTTAAAGAAGGGGTATAAAATACTGATCAAGCACTAACTGAACCTTAAGACAAAGCAGACAAAAGCAATGCATATGATGCACTATTTTTGTTTCACAGAAAGATTGCTAGCATTTAAATCTATGCCCATCAATGGCTGAAATTTGCAGTATTTAAATAGTAAGATCACATGGGACTACAGGGTACTCTGCTGGGGCTTTTAACTACTGTGGTTATAATCTCTGCTGAAGGAAAGTTGAACATGCTGCTAAGCCTGAGGATGAATTTTTTATTATTATTATTATTTATAAATATATCGGTCTAAGCCTGAGAACCAGCCAGAGTAAACTGGATGATTTCCTCCAAAGGATTCCAAAATGGTGAGCCGCTGCATCTCAGTCAGCTGGAGGGATGTCCTGACAAGTTATTGTGCTCCCAGAGAAGCTGGATGACTTCGGACATGAGGAGTGTTTCATCCACAGCTGAGGAACCACTGAAAACCACCTATAGTAGCCCTACAGTTAACGTGCAGCTCTTTGGTCTGCAGTGGTATCAGTCCCAAACATAGCATCAGTGAACATCTTAACCATTTAAATAACGGGTAGTATTTGAAGAGCCTGTGTCTGACTGTGGCTGATGTACATCTTATCATCCAAACAAATGGAGTTTCAGGTAGGAACCAGCCTAGAAATGCAGATGTTACAGGAAAGCACGAGATGTTTGAGCTGACAAATTAATGGCACAGTGAGAAACATCAACAACAGAGAGCAGAATGGCCAGAATAAAATATAAAAGCATATCTATATCGATGTAGCTACTTAAAGATACAAAAATAACTCTTTCACACTCTGCTTGGCACCTGTTACCTTTTCCATATTTGCTTCCAGTTTTTTCACTTCCTGCCCTTTAAGCTCAAGCTGTTCAGTGAGCTGTGTGATTCTCTCTGTGAGCTCTGCAGGGGCTGTTTCGTAGCCATCAGTATTGGTGGTCTCCAAGAAAGACAGTAGCCTTTTCCACATTTTTTCATCACATCTATATATACATTAAAAAAAAAAAAAAAGTTAGTGAAACCTCACAATGAAGGTCTATGTTTGTAAAAGCCAGTTTTCCTGCAAAACTCTTGGCAGCACAGCTCACAAATTAGTGTCCTAGCTGACACAGATTAGGGTTAGGTGGGAATATCCAGCATGTTGTTTCCCATGAGCTGTAAAGGATAGGCAAAGAGGCCTGCTGCTTTTGCTATAGTATTACTGCTTCTTACTGAAGCCATAGTGCCTTCAGGTCATAAAATAACTTTTGCAAATGGCTCAAATAGCATTAATCTCAGAAACCTACCCGCTGCCACAGCAAGGGAGCTTGGCCAGTATTTTCTTCATTTGGTCCACCTGGAGTGGCTGGTCTCCTGCCCACTTCTCCTCCTCTTCATCAGAGGCAGCCTGGCCCTCCACAGAGCGGAACAGCTGATCCTCTGCTCAACAAACCAACAACCACTTAGCAACAAAACAACAGCCCTGATGTGCTGCAGCTGTGGCAATTTAAACTCCTAGGGCTGAGGCAGAAAGAAGTGAGATTTTAACCCCCCCAGTGAAAGACAGTGTAGGGTCCTTCAGTGTCCATGGAAAAGGGCTTTAAAGCTAAGGCAAGGGAGCCTCAGAAAAGATCATTAATTTAAGAGTCTTGAAGACTTCAGCACTCTCTTGCAGGCAACTTGTTTCACTTCAATTCTCTTCTTTCCTTTAAGTAACTGTAATGTAAGGATAAGCATGAAGGATCGGTGTCTTATTAGGGGCGTAATTACTGTTCTCATATACAATTGAATATACTCTTTTCAAGAGGAATGAAAAAACATTTTACTGTGTAAGGCTTTTATTCGTAGTTATTATACCAGCTGAAGACATATTCAGAGTGCAGAAATTTTATATCAATGTTCTCTAATTCATTCCCTTACTGTGTTTTATAGGGGCAGTGTTTTTAATATATAAATGTAATATTAGATGCATAGCTATCTAATATTTAGTTATATCTTTTTTTTACCTAAACCTAATGTCTCGTCACATGCCAAATAAATTGTAAATGAACTGTCTACAATATATGTAAATATACATGTACTATTACAGTAATATTTCAAAACCTTTTTAGCTGTATCTTATAAAAGCTATTGCATTTAACTGCTTTTTATCACAAGACTGTATTTACTGGGACTTAGAGGATTATTATGATGCTTGTAACTTACTGGGAGTCGTTTGAAACATTGAGTACGTGAAAAGCACCGGTCACATCTTTATTCTGAACCTTTACTTTGAGTCGATATCAGGTTAAGCCAAAGTCAACATGATTTAAAATTTTATAATTATTTACCTCAATCACTGCCAGTTAATTAAACAGGTTTAATGAATTCTAACAGAGTGACCAAGTCAAATGCTGTTATTTCTTCAAATATCAAAACACATTTGACCGTAGGTAGCATTACAAGAGTTGTGCGTATTTAGTTAATTCAGCCGCGGAAAGGGGAGTTCAAGGGGGTGAATCACCCAGAAGAGACTCTCAGGTCAATGATTTTCCGTCTCATTTCAAGGACACAAGCACCTCAAACACCATTTTCAGTTGTTGCCGTTAGAAGGACTCCTGCGTAGTCGGTCCCCAGCGCCTTGCCGGCGGGCAGGGAGCGGTGCCTCCCAGCCGTGCTGTTCGGCAGGTTGCCCTTCGGAGGGCAGTCGTGTTACATACACCTCTGCAAAGCCTTTCGCTGCAGGGCTGCCGGCCTACGGCGTGGTTAATCCTCGCTCAGGGCTATTTCCAGCAACAAAGGAAAAACGGCCTCGGTTTTGTTAAATTTTGGTTAACGCTCTGCATATGTTTGTTAATGCACTTTTCATTCCAGTAGCATTCAGTGTGCCTAATTTATAGTTATCGCGTTCAATAATTTATTGCCTAAGCAGGAACAAAAGTTAGTTGCATGCTGTATTGCTCTTTAATTAGAGAATGAATGTCTGCATCTTTATGGCAATCCTGATACTATACAAACTGATTTATTAGCAGTGCTTTTTTTCCACGAGGCTGTGCACTGCCAAAACAAAGAAAAAGACTTTCTATTTTCAATCTGTGATACATTAGTAGTGATCTTCTATCATCATTTATTTTCTTGCCATAGGAGTTCAAAGGAATAACAATCAGAGTTTACAGCCGTCAGAACTGATCACACAGTACTATGGATTCCTTGAAGAGCTTCAAACTGGTATGTTTAATCCAGTAAATTAATGGCAGTATCTGCCACAGCAGACACTCAGATTAGATTTTTAACAATGGAGGAAAAGGCATGTCAGTCTCAAGTGGTCTTCATGCTAAGATATTGAAGACACTTGTAATGCTTCCCCCTGCTCCCTGGCATGTCCTCTGCACTGATTGAATGTGTGTTCAACAGAGACTATCTTTTCCATCCCCCTTGTAGGTTATGATTAGCAGGACTGAAAACCAGAGACGAAAAGCAAAACTTCTTATTGATCTCTTTTAACATAAAACCAGTATTTTATTAAAAGTCTTCTACTAAGCTAATCTTTAAAAAAGTATTCTGTCAGTAGAATTATTATTGTGATATTTTGGCATTAATTTGTAAACTAGCTAAGGTAGAATAACTTACCCAAGTCCATTGATGCAAGTGCTCTTCTGCTCCAAGAAACTAATATTTATTAAAGTATATGTAAAAAAATTATAAATAATTCTGCATCTAGATTTATTATCTAGAATATCTAGGTTTATCCCAGATGTTCACACAATTTTTTTATTTGTTCAAATTTCTGAGTTATTTTTCTTTTCTGCCTAACTAATCCTTTTTTATTTGATGGAACACTTTTTCACATTTTTAAATCCATAAACCCACAATTTATTTGTTTGGAAAGCTTTTGCTAAAAAGCTGTTTGTACTTGAAATATGGGTAGTGTAGTTTAGACATAGAAACTGTTTTTGAGCTGGCAAAGTGTCTGATTTGATAAAATATTTGTAAAAGCAGGTTTATTTTATAAGTCTAACCACATGGGTAACATGCTACAATGTTAATTATAGTTATATCTTAATATTTTTCACATTCCCAAGCAGCTGCTTGCCAGCTCCTTTCAATACATACCTAAAACCTAATTTTTTTTGTCACTACATACAGCTCTCCAGTCTACAGTAAAGATGCCTTGTTACTTACAGTTAATGTCAGATAAGTGCTTTTGTCATCTTTGAAATAGCTGTCCAAAAAAAAAAAAAAAAAGTACTGAAGGTAAGCCAAGCTTACCAAACTTTGCATTTGCTCTCTACTTGGCATGTAAACCACTACGTAGGGAGGAGCCAGAAGATGTTTGTCTTCTAAGATGGCTATCATAAATGTCTCCCTATTACAGCAGCTAAATGACATGTACACACACACACAAAAAATTTGCCATCTCTTTGAGAGCCCTTGTAACTGTCTGCTCTACAAAAGCCTACTCGAGGTCATTGATAGTGAGAGCCAGCCTTGGCAAACCCAGGGATTTTAGAAGACTTTCAAATAATGCTTCATGCAGTCCCATGAGAAATTGCAACTGTGCAATGTTATGGCAATAGTTAGCACTACTTGTGCTAAACAGGTTGGACCTTTTCAGAGTTACTGAAGCAGCCAGGATGTTTCCAAAGGGTGTGACTGTACAGAATATTAACTGCAAATAGTTTCCTTGGAAATTATTTTAGCTGAAGTTCTGCATTTTTATTTACAAAGAAATGAAAACTTCATACTTTTAAGACAGGAAAAAGGTTTTGGTGAGGTGAATCGTATGGAAAAAAGCAGTTTTAAATCGTAGCTCTAAGTGATACATTCAGTCTTTTAAACATAAAATTATGTGGGGAGTGAGAAGTAGAAAGCTGGGATGTTACCTTTTATTTAGGTTTAGGATTTCAAGTTTCATTAGGATTGGTTTGTGGCTTTGGTGGTTTAATATCTATTTAGTTTTTCTGCTGAGGATCTTACAGATCAGTGAGGAAATAAAGTAGTTGGGTACTGGGTTTGATACCGTTCTCAGAAATCCCAGCTCCGCCAGTGGGAGATCGTCGATCTTGTTGCACAACAGACAGGCAGTATCTTCCACCTGGTAAGGCTGCTCCCTCTTTCTGATCTGGGCTGCTTCTTGAGGGAAGCTGAAATCTCACAATTTCCATCCTGGAAAAGAAAGGCAAAATAAAGTGGACTTGTAGGAAATTTGAAAAACCAAGATAAATGCGAACAGCGTAGCACATGAATGACTTTGAATGCAGTTGTTCAGACTTGTTATAGAACAACAGGGGTATCTACCTTCAGTGCCTGTAAAATCGAAGCCCTGAGGGCTGCATTTGATTGCTTCACCAAGAATCAAAGGAAGGTGGATTTCAGCTGTTCTTTAGGTAATAAGAACTAAACATTACTTACTGCTTTTAGTTCAGGTCAAAGACATCTAGAAACTATATATGGGAACAGCCTACTCTATGGCCATAAACTCTCCCTTCTCCACTGACAGCGATATGGCAGTGCATGCTTTGTTTTTACCATGGGCACCGTAACACCATAGCTAGGGTAGTAAGTCTTGCATCTGGTCACTTGGACTGGGACTCAGAAATGTCAGGCAGTTTTGATCTAAGTCAGATCAGTAGTGATCTTCTATGATTGTTTATTTTCTTGCCATAGTCAAAAAGAATGATACATAAATGAGTGACACATCTGAAAACCAGTGAGTGATAGGTAAGAAGCATCTTGGCAATGGGCTTCTGAATTGCTGACAATCTCATGTGAAATTGTCTGGTTTTCCGAGTGGAATGTAGAGGATATTACATCTATGTGTTTTAAAGGAAACAGCTTTCAAGGGATGGTACACAGATCAAATAATGTAACTGATGAATATGAGTCCTTAAGCTTATCAACAAAATATATTTTGAAAAAAGTAATTTAATTCAGTGAAGGACAGTGATTGTTCAGACTGAGGAATTTTATAGTTACCTAAATGGACAGCACTGGGGAGGTACCTTCAAAGAAATTCAGGGTAGCACATGTTAGAGGAAGAATCCAGAATATATTTACATGTAGTTGAGTTGAAAATGTCCTAACCTTATCAAGGAAACACCCAAGCATGTCAGACAGTACAAGTCATTGGGTGTAGTAAAATGGAAAATTTTACTGTACACGAAACAAAATCTAACAAATCTAATAACATACACTTATTTTCTAACAATCTAATAAAATATTACATTTTGGAAAGAATGGGAATGCAATGTGAAATGACAGTCATGATGAGTCCATTGGAGCTACTGCTCTCTTTTTATTGGAATATGTTTGGTTTGGTTCAGTTTGGTTCTCCTACCTGCCGTATCATAGGAATGTACTGAGACAGTATCACTATTTTAGAGGAAATAGAATGGAAGTATGCAATATAGTTGAAGAAGAAAATTAATTCAGACACTCTTATTTACATACAAAATAGTAAATAGGGTCTATGAAATTGAAAGGCAACACACAATACTGGGTTTATTTTAGGAGTCTTGTTTTCTCACACAATATACATAATATGTAACTTAATTCCACAAAATGTTACTGAAATCAGAGCTATGAAGAATATAAGAAGTTAGACTCTTATAATGTACTAAGAAACTCAGAGTTACATTGGATAAATGGAAATGTGGCATATCAGTCGACACATGTAAGGTTTATATCAAACGTTCTCTGAGGTAGGAATAAGCTACCTCTCAGGTATGGAGCTAAATGGACGCCAAGTCCAGTCCATTACAAGTTTGTGTGTGTTACAGGTACTCTATAGGAAACGTATATTACATTACGCAACATACACATTTCCCCTGCTTCCTTTTTTACTATTTAGAAAACAGTTACTTTCAATAGTTACATAAGGATATTTACCTATTAAACTGTATAATAACATGGTTATACTTTTCCCAGTAGGAGCTGTCATGTAGTTCACAAAGAATTTATATGCAGAAGAAAGCAAACCAAATTCAGGAGTTTTATAGTAAATTAAGTTCCCTCCAAATTCTTCCTAAGATTAGTTTTGGTCTGGTGAATACTGAATATTCCTTGTGCTTAACACATTAAATAGTCGTCAACAAAAAGTGAGAGTTAAAACACTTAGCAAATTGGTCCTACCGAAACAAGTTGTATAACATGATCTTTTTATACAAACCTTCTAAATACTTCCTGCCTGTAAATTCAACTACTGCTAGAAACAGGACTTTAGATGTAGTAATAGAAAAGCTGATGCTAATTTAGGGAGAAGTATTGCAGAGAGCTTTTGTTTAATCTAACACAGCTGCCGTCAGTTCCTGAAGAACCACACCAATATTGGTTCCCTTGTTGCTTATGAAAGTATACTAAGTAAATAAGATCATGAATTTAAAAACAGCAGCAAAAGTCAGATATTTCAAAATATCTGTAGGGACAGAAGCTGAGGTAAACCGTGCTTAGGAACCAGCACTTATTTTACCCCCTCGAGTAGAGCTGACTGCATAAAAACTAACGACATATTTCATTTAAAATTTATGGTATTATTTAGCTTAGCAACAACTGGATTTACTGTAAAGTCAAGGGAAATAGCAATCTCCAGAATGGAGCCTGGCTAGTCATTTAGCTTCATTAGTTCTGGAAAAAATAATTAGGGAGTAGTGCACAAATAAAAAGCACTGTTAAGCTTGGGCATTCAAAATGAGGGCTCCTGGAAGCATTGCAGAGTTTCAGTGTTCTGGACAGTTACTGTGGAATATAGTAGTATTTCCTTTCACAAGGATGTTACCTTTTATTTTTCAGAAATGTGTTAATTTCCTTCATTTTAAGACAAAAATATTTTGGGGTCTGGTACTCAATAAGAATCCTTTATAGTTTGTTGAGGACTGTAGCCGGTATTGTGTAGATTGTTCTCTTAGTTTTGAGCTGCAGTGTAATTCAGATCCGTTTGGATTTCAGAGATTTCTAGAGTTAGTTCATGTAATACAGAGATGTTGACATTTCAGTGAATATTCATTGTAGTCTCAAACTTGGTTAAGATTTTAACCCATAAAACATTGAGAATATTCCAAGTATCATGAAAATCTTTTCTAGCAAAAGTGGGTAAAGGCTGTGATGTTTAATGGGAGATCTGCTGGTGGTATTAGCTTCTTACATCTGGCAGCCTGGTTTCAATTTAGCTTGCAGTCCAAGGAACATTAAGAAGTTTGGTGGAAAAAAACAACCCTTCCCATTTAATTCAAGACTTAGAATAGCAGACTCCCTCTACTTAGATGAGATTCAAGACAGACCTAAATAATAGCTTTCAATTCTCTGTAGTCCTTGTAAGGGAACTTATAATTAGTTGATGAAATACCAAGTACAAACTCTGATTATTCTATAGTAATTTTCTTGAGAGGACTTCATGAGCTCTCTCTTAATGTGGAGAAGTTAAGGGAGCCATACAGCATGTTTTGTTATGTCTTTCTGCCCAATACATTGATTAAAGACAGACATGTCTGTCTTCTCTGGAGATGTTCATCTGGGAAACTAGAAAGAAGTTTAAGTTTTCAGCAAGGGATTTCAGACCCAGG
This sequence comes from Pandion haliaetus, assembly GCA_013401275.1. Taxonomy (NCBI): domain Eukaryota; kingdom Metazoa; phylum Chordata; class Aves; order Accipitriformes; family Pandionidae; genus Pandion; species Pandion haliaetus. The sequence continues at coordinate 1,486 of VYZV01005508.1, read as the reverse complement.
TGCTGCAGAATTTAAATCTTGTTTCTGGCACAGGCTCTATCATTTGCATCAAATCGCCTTGTGCCTCAGTTTCCACAACAGAAGAAATACAGCAAAATTAGAGTACCTTACACCCTGTCCTGGTTTCGGCTGGGATAGAGTTAATTTTCTTACTAGCTGGTACAGTGTGTTTTGGATTTAGTGTGAGAATAACATTGATAAAACACTGATAGTTTAGTTGTTGCTGAGCAGCACTTATCCTAAGTTAATGATTTTTCAGTTTCCCATGCTCTGCCAGCAAGCAGGTGCACAAGAAGCTGGGAGGGAGCGTAGCCAGGACAGCTGACCTCAACTAGCCAAAGGGATATTCCATACCATAGAACGTCATGCTCAGTATATAAACTGGGGGAGTTGGCCAGGAGCGGCGGATCGCTGCTTAGGCATCAGTCAGTGGGTGGTCAGCAATTGCATTGTGCATCACTTACGTCTTCTCAGGCTTTATTTATCTCTTTTTTTTTTTTAATATATATATTCATTTTCATTACTATTATTATTCTTATATTTTTATTATGATTTTATTTTACTGTAGTTATTAAAATGTTCTTATCTCAACCCATGAGTTTTACTTCTTTTTTTTGATTCTCCTCTCATCCCACTGGGAGCAGGGAGGAGGGAGAAAGTGGCTGCACTGCTTAGTTGCTGGCTGGGGTTAAACCATGACACACCCCAAGTAAAAAGGCAGCACAGGTTAAGATACAGCCTTATTTTCTAGAACCACACATGGAGATTAATTCAAGGTGTTTAGGAATGGGGCAGATTTTAAATGTGCATGAAGGAACATGTGGCCAGACAAGCTGGAATTTCAAAGCTTATCCATGCCAAATAAAAACGAAGAAAAAAGAGCAAGCAGCAGCATGAGTAGATGCAGAAATTGAAAAAAAACCCCAAGACATTTTATATTTGATGAGCTAATACATAATGTCAAGGACCTGTTGGAAATAACAAAACTGGAAATTTGTTAGTTAGGTACATCTTGCCAGGAGTCCAGTATAATGTGATGCTGGGCACAGGTTTATCCACGGTAGTGACAAGGGAACATGACAGGAAAAGACAGGACCAACAGTCTAGTTACCGAGGTAAAGGGGAGTGTCCTGTGCAATAAAGTTCCGAAGAGGGATGTATAAACACAGTTGATTTTCATTCATGTAATCCAAACATGACTTAAGGCAATAATCTGCCAAGTTTGATGCCAAAGATCAGGAGGTAGAGCTAGAGATCTTTTTGGCTACACAGAAATTGGGGGGGC
>VYZV01005506.1:0-58670 GCA_013401275.1 Pandion haliaetus | reverse complement strand
ACCTGAGTTGAAATGCAGATCAAATTCTGACTGAAGCTATATAAAATGCATATGAAATTATAGGCTAGCCCAAGTAATTCAGAACATATACTGAAACCCATATACAGATCTTCCATGGGGACTAATGTATGTAGGAAATTTGAAAACTAATGTTTTCAACTATTTCTGGTATTCTAGGCAATGGTAAAGACCTCTGCCCTTGTAAATCCCACTGCCATTGATGTTTTCAATATCATCACTTTAATTGTGAAATAATAACCTCAGGAGGGAATGCTTATCAGTGGCTTCTGGTTACATGGAATACTTCAAGCCTGAAGACTTGTAATAAAATAATGGTGCAGAGCCTACAGTACAGAAAAAGGATCCATATGAATAAACCAGCCAAACCTACAGGCCTTAATACAGACAACTGAAAACAAAAATGTGCATGATTAATGTACGTCATTTCTGCTGAAATAACCTCATGCTCTGACTATATCACAAACTGCTAAGGAAGCAGTTTTAAGAGGAACTTATGAATTTATTCATTTACATCAGCTCGCCATAAGCTCACTTTTTTTCATATCATAACTAGTTCAGATTCACTGAAGAACTCCAAATTGCTCTGATTTTTTTTCCATTTTCTACCTCCAAAGAATCATGCACAAAAGAAAAGCATCACCTGTACACAGACTTTAAACTACATAACAATGACTACCTAAGTGAATTAAAGTTTTCATACTTTTTCTAAGTATAAAAATATATAAAAACGTAACCGAGCACTGCCACAGTGCTTATTCACACAAAATGCCATTATTAATTGGAGTTTTGCCAGAATAAACTTGGGAGAATTAGAAAAAGCTTCTCACATGAAACTACTACACGAGGCTTTACCAGTGTAAAAAACCATAGTGTCCCTTTACCTACAAATGCCTCAGCTCTCTCTAGGTAAAGTCATGACCTTGCAGTCAATGCTAAAACTCCCACTGACTTCCACCCAGCTAAACTGCCACCTCACACTACTTCGCAGTGAAAGCAGAATAGTCATTATCTACCTGGAATGGTTTTTTTCCTCTGCTTTTTGAACGTACTGAAAAATTTCAGCCTGTCTAGTGTCAAGTCAACATTTTAAAGTTGAATTGCTGTAACTACATTAGCTATGTATATGGGGTTACTTCTTAATATTTAAAAGAGCTATATCAGTACTAATCTTATAGACTTTACCACTGTGTCTTGCTTTATGTAGCTTGTTCAGCTTCTTACATAAAAATAGTTTAACGGCAACAAGCAACTTTCTTACAGGGCTGCTTTGTTGTATAGCAGCCTACAGCTCCTACTGAAGATAACAACACAGAACCCCACTTGCCAGCCTAGCTGAGGGTTGACTTGCAGTATCATACAGTTTAAGGATAGTATATGAAATAAATTGCAGCTGTAGTTTTACTGCACATGAACACATCAAGTGTTCCTAAGAAAGGGGTTTGTATGAGAGAAAAATGTTGATACATTTTAATAGATTATAGAATGATTGTCCACTGGGATAACTGTCTGTCAAATCTCTACGCAACTGAAGGTATATGCCTATGTCATGAAGAACTTACTATTAACCCTATTAGAATATAAAAAGAGCAGCAGACAAGATAAGACAGTAAATTAGAAACATTAGGTACTTCACTGTATTTCTCTAATGGTATTTTAGAAATACAACTCAACAGTAATGTACAACCAAAGTGTACATTTAGGGCACAGCTCTCAACAACATCACATACACATTAAGGTTTGAGAATGCTCCAAGTGAATTTGGTTTATGCAGACAATGACAAGCCTGCAGGTGGTTGTATTTTATGACATCTTGGTCCCTGCTAACTAGCCAGGTCATGTAATATTTATTTCAATGAGTGTGAAAAATTCAATGCAAAATTATGTGCTCTTTTGTATGTAAAGGGTTAAGTTATAGCCTTCGCGAGCCATTAGTTGGAGATTTATTGGGGGAGTTAGTAAGTCTATAGTTCAATATGTGGTGATTGAACAAGGACCATAGGTACAGAGACAGAGAGAGGAAGAGAACTCAGTCAAATGATGCCTCTGGGGCTTTGCAACATATGGCCCATCAGTCAAGGGTCAAGCCCCCTCACAAATTGCATGCACTTTACATAGCCATCTGCATCAATAAATTACTAGTCTTCTGTAGCGCAAGCACTAATGCATGAGCTGAAGGGACCACCCCATGTACAAAGAAACTGCTTTATTATTAGTATTATCATTATCTTTATCATTGTTCACTTCTTTCATGCACACTGACCCAGTCCTTTCTACAATTGGATTTTGTTGCAGACCGATGTACTAAGAAACACACCTCAGCTTGTTCTGCTGCCTTATTTCCTTCATAAGCAAATACAATCCGCTACTAGGTACCATGGATGAGATGTATCAAGTCAGAAGTTGAAAATACGTGAATTTCAGAAGTGGGCTTTAATACTCTTATTTTTCATTTGTGCATTTTTATGGATGCCCAGTCCACGATCCTATATTGTCAGCTAACAATGCTGCAACTACTGCCTGCAGAAGGTATGTTTTGCTGAAGAGCAAATCTTGACAATTCTAACTTTCACAGTTCCACTTGCATCACAGCCCAACTTTGTATATATTAGATGACAACATCTACATAGGTAGACATTTGGGTGTGATGAGCTGTACAGAAGACCTTATTCTGATTCATGAAAATTATCCCTTCACCACTGTTATGCCATTTTCTCAACTACCTACAGGTAGAAGATAATTAAAAGTACTTATCTAACAGGCATAATGTATCTGTTACTCTTAAGCCAGACTACGGATAATGCTTAAAACAAATGATGCGCCTATTCAGATTCAAAATTTGTTTCATCTTTTATGAGTCACATTGGAACAAAATTTAACATGTATTTGCATTTTTATATTTTCAGATAATTTGATTTCATATTAGTAAAAAAAGAGATGGATAGCAGCACTGAACACAGAGGTATTAACTTCTACATCTTTTTATCTAACCATACTATATAAACAAAGCTTTTAATAATGCCTGCTTGGTGAACTAAGTTGCTGTTTTCAGTCAGATCTCAGAAAACAGCTTTCTACAGCACAAAACACTCACTGTGATACCTCGTATTAATCACCACACTATACCAATGAGAATGCTAAGGGCTGAATAAACCCCAGAAAATAACCTCTATGGGCAGTTTGAGACTATACTAAAACAACATCAAAACAAGCAAAATCCTTAACTTTCCTACAGTAAATCCTTAGTCAAAAAGAAAATGAAATTATTTCAACCATTAATCAAGTAGGAAATCAAATAAGTTACAATAAGTCTTCTCAAAGGTAGCACTTTCAAAAGCCTTGCTATAAGCATTTTTTCCATCCTTCTTTTCGTCCAGCTCCTGCCCTGAATGCAGAGGACAATGAAAAAGTAGGTGCATTATCCTAGCACAGTGGTTTTCAGCATTCCTTGACTTACTGACATCTAACTTTTCCCACTGAAATGGAGCTGCAGACTCCTCCATACCAAATATATGCCTGTTGACAACAGATTTAACTTTCTTAGTTTCCTTAAAATAGTCATGTGAGCACCAATTAAACACTGCTGCTATGCTATATACAGTCTTCAAAGAACAAGCAACATAATTTATATGTTAATTTTAACTGCAGAAGTCTGAGTGTCCCACATAATAAGATAATAGGAAGGCATTTACTTAACCCTTCCCTAGTTAAAACAGACAATATGTGTATGTGAATCTACAGATGTGGACATACAAAAAAAAAAAAAAAAAAAAATCAAGTGCTATCATAAATTCAAGTGTAATTTTTCCTGCAAAATATTTACATTTCCTGGGATAGGCAGTATTTCTAAAACAGAGATGAACTTCAGCTCCACCAGTGAGGTGACAATGAGGAGCCAGGAAGCAGACCTTTGAGCTAGCATTGTCCCCAGGTCCCCAGGTGACAGTCTCCTTTTTCTTAGTGGGAGACTCACCATGTTGAAAAAGTTGCTAACGTCTTGCAAGGTCCAATCATAAACCCCTACAGAACTTGGGCCAATGACTTCAAATTACCACCAGCATGGAGAAGACAATATAAGAGAGAAGTGAGGTGATGAATGAGAAGCAGGATACTATATGATACAGGCCTGGATATGGAGAACAGCATTTGGTTGAAGAACAATGCAGAGCAGTCAGTCATGCACTGTTGGAGCATCCAGATTTGGAAGTCTCTTTTTGTTAGGATTATGGATGCAAATTCTAACTTCTTAATGCCCCTATCTACAGATGGACACATATACAGGTACACACCCATACAAAGAGAATGCTTTCTGGATGATACTACATCCTCCACAGGATCCTCCCTTGGAGTCCTGAACACAGGTACTATGGCAGGCTGAAGCAGTCATGAAAAGGTCATCTGTTTGCTGCCACTCTTGCTGATGCAAGATTTGTTTCCATGACAGAGCTGCTGTATGCATTACAGAAGTTAGTCAATGTACCCATAATAGTTTTTCAAGCTACATATTTTTCCAGCTAAAGACTGTACAAAATCGAAGCAGTGAAAATTACCACATAGGCAGCCTCAAGGCATTATATTTCGGTAGGGCTGAGATGAAGCCTGTCAGAGAAATGGTATTTTACTGAGTAACAGTAAACTCTTTGCAAATCTTACTCATATACAAGATGAAGTCTGAAATGTGTTCTTTGGCATCAGAACAACCTAAAGGAGCTGCTGCAGTTTATAGGTTTTCCTATAGATGAGGTAATATGTACTTTTACTTATTACTTTTTTTCTGTGTGGTTTCCAAGTTACAAAAACAAGTATTTTCATGGTTTCTACTTAAGCTATGTTGCTGTAGAGGCTAAAAAGGTCTGATGAGCCAGTCCCCTTTACTCATTACTTGAGAAAACAGACAGCTTTGTGATGGTGTACTTCTTTCTTCTGTCAAGGATGCTTTTGAAAAAAGAACACATTCAGAGTGTTTCAAAGATTTTAAAAAAATCTTTTAAAATCTGAAATGCAAAGATTTCAGGAAAAAACTTTGTCATTAGGACTTGTGCACCTTTTTATATATCAGACTTTCCATTTCTTCACACAGGAAATGATAAACTACATCCAACTTAGAGAATAGAGACAGTAAAAGAAGCATCTCCACAGTAGTCTCCTAAACATGACCCAGACTGACTTTATCTAAGGACAAAGTTCATCTCACAGCCTTTGCCCTCTCTTCTGAGTGTAAAGATAGTTTCAGATATTTTAATTGTGCTTTTGGTCTGTCAGTAGGGTCTGAACTGAATTACTGGCTCAGCTCACACTTCAAAAAATACATACAAAAATTTTTAACTGATGTTTTTCCTCATACTTTACTGGAGCTCTTACAGGATTCCCAGCTTCTTCCTTAATCTAGCTCATTTTCACATCATCTTAGATAATGAGCAAGCCCTGGCTAGACAAGATGATGTTGAATACTACGCTGAAGTACGTATCACAACCAACATTGCTCCATTGGAAGGAATATCACATTGCTACAATGCCAATAAGCAGAGAAATGTAAGAAAAAAAAAAGTGCCAAAAGGTGACAGAGAAAATGAAAAGAAATAAAACAAATGACCCAGAAGGAAAAAAAGTATGTTACTGTCCTCCTTTTTAATTTCTTGTTTCCATGTGGAAGGAGAGTGTTGTCTGGGTTCAGCTCCTAGCAGCCAGCTGTCCACGTCCCAAACGCCACCAATACAGCTGCCACTAATTGGCACCATCAGCAGTCACAGCACACAAGTTGTGGATTGAATGGCTTGTTGAGTTTGCAAAATGATCTGACCTCTTTTTCACCCCAAGGAAGCGTCCTGCAGGTCAGAGTGGAAGCAGTGTGTGGAGAGGCTTGCTCAGCTGCTCTCTCTGTCATTACATGGCACAGTTGCCTCCATCCCCATCTCTGCAAAAGGTGGCTTTTGCCTTCCTGGCGTTGGGATTCAGCATAAGGTCGGAGTATGACCCATGCTGCTGCTACTTACTGCCAGCTTTTGCATTTTTTTATAGTGCAGCATTAAGTTTACAAGAGGGCCTTGATCTGGATAGCTCACCCGTACATAACTTTGTATTACCTTACATTATACAGGCAGTTTTCCAGTACTTTAAGAGAGCTCTCCTCTGAGAAAAGTTCTCAATCACTTTTAATTGTCAAATTGGTCCAACTCTCCCAATTACGTATTTTCTTGACAGAGAACACTTGCACTATAACACTGAATTTTTTGACATTTTACAATTCCATGTCACAGAAGCCTATTTAATTTTTAAGTAATGTATTTACATTACAACTACATTCCCCAGCATATTGCAGGAATACAGAAAGCAATTAAAACCACAGAAAATCCTAATTTACCTTTGTTGTGGTTTTGCATTTTTTTTTTGTAAAACCTTTTTGATGAACAAACTGATAAGTATTTCTTTTTATTATATTTGAAGGATGTTTGTAAACACCACTTTTCTTTTTATTGACAATCCAGTATACCTTTATTCTTTTGATCAAACATTTGGTGCTAGAGGAAACACTGCCGCCTGCTCTGGGAAAAGCTTCAGAGATACTATCAAATTATAAAGAGATAAAATAATACAATTATGTGTAGTGCTTCAAGACAAGAGAATGGCAATTTTATTTCTGACTTATAAATGATCTTCAGAGCAAAAAATCTACAGCAGATAATGTTTATGTAATATTTAATGCACCCAGTGGCATTCCTGAATTTCAAGAACAACTGTTCTGTTTCTTTCAAATGATGCATAAATGGAGTTAAATCGCTCTTACTTAAGAGTGATTCAGTGCAAATGGCATCAAGGATGACAAGGGACTATCATAAACCGTTTGACCCAGCAAACATCCCACGGGCCTTTCTGCTGCCCAGCAAAGCCAGAACTGAACAGAGCTAAGACACAATAAAAGAAAATGTCCAAAGACCCAGATGGCACAGCTGTAAAAATACATTCCCAACACCAGCACCTGGATCTTGCAGCCACCAGCTGCCGCTCCACGTGTGGTCATAAGTGCTGGCTCTGGAACGGTCAGAGGCAGAGGTCAAACAGAAGCCCCTTTACCATTCAAAAGAGCAATGCCAAAGTTAAACATGGAGTAACACATTTTCATGAAGAGAGTGCTGTCCAATTTGTTAACATTAGATATATAAATTCACCTACTCACTTGCAAACCCAAGATTCTATTTTTGCAGAGTAAGACTTCATTTCCAAGAGCAAGTACCATTAAAAAAAAAAAAAAACAAAACCCCAACCCAAATAAATTACCCTTAAAGTTTTGTATTTGCTTTCAAAGCAGGAAGTCACATCCTCTAGCTTCTTAAATAAATGATAATACTGTCCTGGTTTTGCCTGCCCAATATCCAGGCATCTGCGAGCAAGTAGGCTAGTGATCCTTTCTTGATCTGAAAATACACCTTATTCCAAGTCTTATGTCTTCCATCTAAGTCACAATGGAAAACATATGAAAAAGAGAAAAGATCACACACGACACGACTGAACAGGTGACAGGCCACACCAGAGTGCTGCTTAACAGCAGAACTGTGGTAGACAAAGCCAAAGAGGATTAAAGCAAAGATTTAGTCTTTTTGGCATGATCAAACTTCATGGTTTTTTAAAGGTAAAAACATGTGCACAATCCATATATCTAGGTGTACATGTCTACCTGTTATGCATAAAAGATACCGGCAAACTTATCAAATGAAATATTTGCAGACCTTAAAAGCTGTACATCAGGCTCATTCTTTCTAAAGGAGGGAAGTACTGGGACACCCTCAACATTGACTGAGTTCAGAATATTTTCAGTTTTCCCTCACCACCTCCAGTTTTCCTCTCAGTTATATTCCAAAATTTACTGGCATCTTTCCTTATGTACAAAAAATGGACCCAATGAGGTAACAGAACAGAAGGAAAATGTACAGATATTTATAGTCCGACAGATATTACAAATAACTGTTTCAAAATTCTTTATAGAAAAATAGAAAAATGCTGTTCGATAATTAGATCATGTTCCATATTTGAAATTACACTAGCGCTGCAAAAGTATATGATTATAAATTGAATTTAACTTCAATTTGACACTTTGCATTATTATAGTGTTGCTCCAGAGGAATTTTGCTTAAAAAAAAAAAAATAAATCATACAACATAAATTAAAAATTCAGCAGGGGCCACAGCTGTTACTCGGAAAGTTCAGGCTCCTGGAGATTTCAGTCTACTCTCACTAAAATACTACATTTTTTTGTGATTGAAGCTATATCTACTGAAACTACATCCCATTTGAAAATCAAACTGAAAAAGAAATTTGAAGATCATGTCAACTGGAGTCAGCTGATAGACTTCAAAAGGCTGGTGTCCTGTTCTGTAGACTGAAATATCTGCAGCTTCCAGCAGATCCTCTCATTCCAGTACAATCACTTATACAATGTTCAGGAAATCGGATGAATACTTTAATGGATCCTATCTTTTCAGCTGACTACATTTATTCCTTCTTGCAATATACGCATTATTACTTTCCAGCTCTGGGCAATTATGGGATAAATTTAATCTGTTGAAAAATCCAGTGGGACCTTTAAGGAGGAGAACAATCAGAAGCTCAAGGCAGGTTTGGGTTCTGAAACTGGACAAATGAGAGAGGCAAGCAAGCCTTCTTATACAGAAGAAGAGAAGACTTCTTACTTTTTATTTTAGGTAATTTATTATCCCTTTTAGTCTCCGAAATTCTCAGTTTTATCAAAAACTCAGTAAAGCTTATTTCCTATGGGACTCAAGACTCAGTAGTTGATTGGTATATTTATTAGTTGCTTATGAATTTTACTAACATCAGCATACTGTTACATAAGTGCCCTCACATTAAATATATTACTTTCTGATTTTTTTTTATTGACATGTAAATCATTGTCATGCCAGAAAAAGTTGAAAATTGGCTTAAGCTACAAACAGTTCTTCATTAGGAGTTGCAGAAAATCGTACTTTAAAAAGGGCAGAATAGTTTTTGAATTCTACTCTGGAACAAAAGAACCAATAATTATGTGGCAGAACCTCTTCACAGGACAGTAATTTCATATGGCGTATAGTGTAAAAGAGACAATAAGATTCTTACTAAATTGTGTATCTATGCCCCATATCTATGAGCTGTTCATCCTGATGCATTTATAAAGGTGTAACGCCAAGCTAACGTAACTAAGGTAGTAGCACTAGTCTTCCTGACAGCATTAGGAATTTAATGGGAAAGGCAGCAAAAGACATTAACATTTGAGGTGTTATGAAAACCTCTCTGTGATTTTTTTTTAATCCCCCAACTTCAGTTCTAATGTAGAAAACAAACCCAAAAGTTGTTAGATTGACATCTGTTCATGGCAAAAAAGGCCATAAACACATTAAAGCTGCTACCCCTTATAGCAACCACATCTCTCAGTCCACAGAGTCTAACCGGGAAGGATTTCCTGTGTAGAGAAGTGAATGTTCAGGCACTAGTGTAAGTTTAGCTTCTCTGCTGTAAATTCCAAGAAGAGGCTACTTTATGGCAACATATTCTGCGTTCGTGCTGTTAAGAAAGGGCTGTAACCTGACAGCTTCTTTCATGCTAAAACCCAATTGGTTTATCTTGTCAAGTATTTGCCTGTTCAGACCCTTTCCCTTTATTTCCCATCCCTTTATTGAAAGAGATAGTTGCGATTTGATTTGTAGATCAATAATGTAACATGACTGGAATTAAGAAACAACAGCGGTAAAAGGAACTGTGAAAAAAAAAAAAAAAAGAGAAAAGAAGGGAGTAAAGTATACATGTCACTAGAATTGTTACCCCTAAAGAATTAAAACTTTCACCACTTGGAGAAAAGAAAACTAGCAAATCGTTGGGCAGCAGTGTCTGGTAAGTGCATCTGGTTAGTCTACCTGCTTCACCTAGAGAGAAATCTCATTTCAATGAGAACATTACAATTTTCTAGTTTTCTTAGCCAGTCTTTATTTATTCAGTGCACTCTTTCCAGTATTATTGAAGATTCACTATGTAGCTTTGTAAGATCTGCCAATAAATATCTATCCTTTTGCATCCTAAGAGGAAAAAGGAGGGAATCAGAAAGTATTTACTCATTAAAGCCAAACACATTGCTTTTTGGGTAACTCAATACACGCAAGACAGTTCTTTCCACAGTGTCCAAACACAAACTTCCAACTCCAAATGATCTGGATGCTTCATCCAACAAACAGCAGGAGGAACCATGCCAAGCTTTAAAGCCTATATTATTTCCTTGGCATGCTAAGAAAACCTTTTTTCTTGTGCAATTCCTCTACTTCATGCAAGTTGTTTCCCCTGTGAAGCAGACAACTGCATAGGGAGTTCCTCTGGAACCTGCAGCTCCACAAGCATTTTAAGGGCACTCTTCCCCTTCTCCTTTAATCCCTTGACAATGACATGCTTACCTTTGGACTACTAAGCACCAGCAAGCCATTCAACAGGACTTTTTTCAGTTTCTCTTCATATCTATTTGTACCCTGTGATACCATTATAATGGCCAACCATGTAAGGGATACAAAATTTGAGTAGCAGAGCTAATGGTTTGTTGATTTAGTGCTGCAAAAACACTAAGTTTCAAGCTTCTCTCAAGGTTTCCTTAGAAGTTCAAGATCATAAGAGAAACATGGTTGGAAGGGGAAGGAAAAATCCTTCACTTCAACAGCTGAAAATGCTGGAAAATCAGACACAAACACATAGTCCCGACCTGATGAAAATAATTAAAAAAAACCCTAATTTATTTTATATGCTTATACTGTAATGACTGCAACACCACTGCTTAAACTATTAATGTCATAGAATTGTTAGTTCTTGCTGATGTCCATAAAAGTATTTCTGCTAACTCAGATCTGCACACTTCTGATCAAAGGAAAATATATTTCTTCTCCCATTTCTCTGGCCCTTTCTTCTCCTCAGAATCCCTGTTCTTTTGAAGATCTGGCCTCAGCCAGCTGCTGGTGCTGTATAATCACAGAGAAAATAAGCAGGGAGAGGAAAAAAGGGGGAGTGGGGGGAGAGGAAGAGGAAGACATCCCCTTTACACTTTTTCCCTTCAGGAAAGTAATTTTCCTCTTGCCCCTAATTCCAATTGCAGAACACCAGCGATGTACCTAATCTACCTTTCTGTTGCTAAAAGTATGAAATGATTACAGAAGTGTGGCTGAAATGAACAGTGATGAATCACCATTTTGTCAAAAAGGCTTAGGATACCCAGAAGCAACTACCTCTTTCACAAGGAAGGAGGAAAAAAAGAGCAGAAATCATTCCATCCGCAGAAGTGTTTTTTTCTTCCCTTTAAATGAAAGACCCAGGCAAACCAGACACATTCTGTGTCATGGTTTGTCACTCATGACCAGCAGCTGGTGATTAAAAAAACCTTATGGCCTTAAACCTGCTTCCCTGTAAAGAAGAACGACAACATTCCTCCTAATGTGCTGCAAACCTCAAATGATCAGGCCAAGCCTTGGGAGGTGGGCAAGTAAATGAACATGCAATAGCTGAAAAGGAACATTTGTCAAAAAAATCCCCAAAACAACAACAACAACAACAAAAAAGCTCGGGTTAGCTTAGGCTTTATACTAATATTTAAACTAAGGTTCCTGTTGTGTTGGTCATCTATTATTTTGCTGGTTTTCACCTTGCTTCTGGCAGACTCGTGTTTAAGCCCCACAGATCCTTCCTTATGTGGGAAAACAAGCAAGAAACAAAAAGCAAGCAACAAAAACACCTCCATGAGTCTCCAACCATGGGCTAATTTGCTCTTAGAAGAGAAAGAGACTGTGTCTCAAGGCTGAGCAGCGCAACCATCTGCTCAAGTTGTGAGTGAGGAGCTAACTGAACTCAGCAGCAGGCAGCCATACGGTTATTTAACTGCCTTGACCACCAGCAGGAGGTCCAGCACACTACAAAGGTTCAAAGGTAACAGGAGGAGTAACACCTGGACAAGGCAGTCAGCTGGAAACATTTTCACTTGAGAAGGGCAGAAAAAGGAGGATTTAGAAACTAGATATCTCTGAAGGAGGAAACTGCATTTGAGCAAGCCCCTTCTGCCTTACCCCATCTCCCAGCTATATAGTGTTTTTCCTTTGGCCAGCATTCACTTCAGAGAGTGAGGGAGCCATGCCACAGCAGGAAAAGGGAGATCGTATAGCAGTCAGGGGCAGATCAAGTGGATGCTTACTAGGGGTCCCCAATTAGAAAAGCTGCTTGAGGGCTGACCCAGATGCCCTGTGTAAGATAGGTCTGTGGGCAGGTACACATCAAGGTGATGGATGCACGTGGTCCTTGCCTGCTATGAAAATGCTCCCCGAAAAGACCTCTCTCAAAACATCACAAACTTACTTCTTCCATGACTCCCATTAAGTGAGTACTGTTTTTTCCATCTCTTACCAGTGTACGCCTCCCAAGCTGGGTGTAGGCTATTGTCAGTTCTACAGCAAATGATTTGCTGAGCCAAATACACTCGTAAGCTTTCATGTGACTAAATCAGACAAGAAATACTCCTGTGTCACAGAAGGAAGGAGTAACACTACAGAATGTCAGAGAATTAACCCACTTCCTGCCCCTGAAGGCCAACAAAGCTGTCAAAACTACTTTTAAATTTTCTGTGAAAATGCTGATAAGAGTATTTACAGTTTGTTTTAAATAATAAACTTCTCTGACCACAACAAAACCCAAGAGTTGAGTTAAAAAAAAAAAGTCATAATACTTTAAATGGAATGTTTGTCATCCAAGACTATGTCTAGATGAAATGGCTAATCAAATCACCTCCAGAGACATTAATGGGTAACTCACCTGGTTTACATTAAGCTGTTCTTAACTATTTTGATGATTAGCAGCATAATACTACGCAATCTGCCTGATATGCTTTCCCAATCCACAAAAAAGGGCAATTGTTCCTTCAGCTGCTCTACTTAGATATCATATTCCAATCATCTGAGGTGATACTGTCATATTCCATGATATGTTAAATCTAGCCTTAGTAGGCTTAGTGCTGTATCTGCAATGCTCTGTATATGTCGCTTTAACTATAGGTTGGAGGAAGCATCATCTTTTCTAATTAGCTGCAAAAACTTGTCACAAAACCCTCATCATGTGCTATAACAAATTCAGTAGAATTTATGCTCAGCCTTGATTCAAATCAAACAGGCACTGCAAAATAATCTAGCTTAACAGAGATGAGTATTAATGAATACTGAACCATAACCCCACTTACTATGTTTTAGTAAGACTTTACTCTTTCTATGAATACTGTCAGTGGAAGCGCCACCACCTGCCAGGGTGTACTTGTAGGGGCTTGGAAAGCTATGGTAAGACTATTTGTCCCTTCCAAGTCACCTGAAAGTCATTCTGAAGTGGAGAAGGATACATGCAGATCTGACATGTCTAAGAACAGGAAAAGATGCTAGATTAAATGCCAAACTTAATTAAAGGATTCTGCTTCTTAAGGAATTTGCATTAATTTCTTAGACAAGATTTTCTTTTTTTTTTGCTAATGGCAAGCTAATGAGAAATAAAGTTAACCAAGATAAATGAATGTTACAACAAATATTGGAAGAAAAGACTTCTAATTTATATCAATATCAGGCTTCCACAGAGTCTCCAGTTCAAGCAATGCCCAAGCCTCAAAATCCTGACTTGGTGAATAGAAACCTTTTTTCTCCCATTAGACTGAAGAGGTTGATGGAATATTTTATGAGATCTCCCTTTGGAAGTTTTTATTTTTTTTAAATGTTTGCCTAAGTTGTAGCATTTCCACTATTCCTGTATCTTACTCACTTTTCTGATGAACATTTAAGGGAACGCCACCACCAGACTGCACTTCACGAAAGCTGCTGATGCCACTGCCATCCAACTGCTGAGCCACTGAGGTGCATTTGCTTATTACTTTGAAGAGCTAGTAATCATCACATAGACATAGATCTTCAGAGATTTAAGCTAAGTGAGTCAGTGTGTTAATTATATGCTAAGGGAGTACACACAAGAAATGGAAAGTAGTAGTTTATTGCTTTCCCAAGTTTCTCAGGTAATTAGAGCAGCTTCTGGAGATACATGGCACTGTACCAGAATCTATCATCACAATGGGCTTCACTGTAAAATGCACAGAATTAATTTTTTAATGAAAATCCTCTACTGAGTGTCAGAGCCAAATTCACCTGATAAATGTCACTGAGCAACGTCATTACTGGCTCATCAACACAGGGTGTTTAAAGCAGATGGTAGAGCAATGCATCTTCAGCACTACAGCCTGTTAATATCAGCCACCTCCCATAAAAAAATTAAAATTGGCCCCCTGTCAGTCAAACATGACAGTACTTTGGATTTCTCCCTCATGATATTCTTTAGCCTTGAGGCAGATATGACAGGCGCCTTATTAAATTCCAAAAATAAAATGTAGCACAAGAAGGCAGTGCATTCCAATGAGACAGCAGACTTGTTAAAATGCAACATGCATAAAACTTACTTCATTTCATTTTAGCTATCATCAGTTTCATCTTTTAAAAAACGCAAATAGCAACTTTAGAAATATGGTGTTTGTTGTATATAAATTAAAACAACATGTCATGCCTTATATTTCAAAGTTATTAAAAGTCTTTATAGGCACTGCACAGATATTTTGGTTATTTTTATGAAAATAAAAACTGGAATTTCTATTCACTGTTCTATGTTCAGTGCTTGTGTTGCATTATTATTGATCCCAGTCCACACAGAAGGCATGGAAGCTAACTATCCTGTTATACAGGAGCATCATTAAGTCAGAAAGATTTGTGTACAAGCATGGGGGCTGGTCTATATGTAACACTTTCTCCAACTACATAAAACAGGAAAACAAAGCTAAACTCATTTAAAAATCTTCCAAGTTGAATGGAAAGGCTGTTGAGAAAGCAAAGTTAAAGCATTCACAGGTAAAGACACCATTTAATATTTTACTTTCAAATTTAACTGTGTGCCATAATAAATACAAATTAGGATATGGGTTAGGATTATCAAGGCATATTAGGGCAGCTTCCACTGAACCACACTAAAATTCAGGCCTGTAAATCACACAGGTTTCTTTGAAATTCCCTAACATAAGGTAGAATCCTGGGTGCCATAAAATCAATCAGATTTTGCCTCCAAGGTCAACAAACTCAGCATTTTCTTTCTAGTCTTATATAAATTTCTTAAATAATACGAGACTAAGAATTGCTCCTACCATCTCAGGTGCAAGGTATACTGCCTGAATGCTCATAATAAACATATAAGCAGTGGGACAATTCCACCAGAAGTTTAGCATGTTTTCAAGTAGCTCAAGTCATGTGTTTGTTGAAATGTTTGTAGGATTCAAGCTGAAGCTGTATATAGCTGGGCCATCCTCACTTGGGAGATTTTGGTTCTTTCCCAGAGCTTATTAAAGGTTACTACATGCCTCTACAAATACTCAGAGAAAGCTCATACAAGCCTAACTAAATGTCCTGCACCATCGTTTTCTGTATCTCAATATTCCACATCCTTCACACTCAAAAAAAGGCATGATATTAATGCCAAAGTTACATCTTGCTTCCTTGTTCAAAAATGTGGACAAATAGATACCTGTAGTGAAAATGGCCTCTGTTCTAGCTTGTGCCACGCTTGATTTTTAAAGTCAAGTGAGGTTTAGATGTCATGAACTTACTGACAAGAGACTCTCTATTCATTCCCAGGCTTTTGTATGTATTGCACAGACAGCTTCTTCATTTCTGCGACACACTATACCCCCCTTTTTTCTGCTGCTTTGCCTCCTAGACATTAACTCCTATGGCTTTGCAAAATACATGCCAAAATCTTCTTTCACTTTTGAAATAAAACAGGACTGATTTAAAACAAATGCTTTCATTTTGACAACACATTTGCACAAACAAACTGTGTCAATGTTGATGTGGCAGTAACAGAGAAAGACAACCGAGTTCTGCACTTCTTAGGAACTGCCCCCAAAATGTCAGCGATCGCAACTCTTGCCAACATGCTCTGAAAATGAAACAGCAATGGGTTCATCTTTTTCAGCACAAGTCTTTTATGTCTGCTCTCCGTGTACAGTAGTTGGTTTCAAATGCTGACTGTATGCTCATCTGAATCCTATTTTAGGAACTGTAACCAAAGCGTTACATGATGCATAGAATGACATTTTCTATTGCCAAAAGCATGCTCCAGAAGAAAAACAGAGCCAGAGGAGGGGGAAAGGGAATCTATTCCCACAAGGCCTAAATGTTGTTATCTCTAACTGCCAAACAGATGACATCTTGCTGCCACTTCAAAGCATTTCTTTAGTTCCTTGTATGATGTTACTTCTATTTTTTCCTGAAGCTCATTCCACTTCTTCCAAATTCTACTTAACCTGTGTATGTTTAACATCCTAAGAGGCTATGTCAATAGCTAACCATAAGGCAATACATAGTCCATCACTAATATATACACATCTCATAGAATCACAGAAAAATTTCTGTTGCAAGGTCTTCTGGAGGTGACCTGGTGAGACCCTCTTCTCAAAGCAGAAATAACTTCAAACTAGGAGTCATTTTGCTCAAGATCTTTTCCAGATGGGCTTTGACTACCCCAGGAATGGAGATTCCACCATCCCTCTGGCCATCAGTGCCCGTGACAGAAATCACCACTCTCACCGTGACGGATTTTTTCCCTTATCTATCTGAAACTTTCCTTGCTGCAACCTGTGGCCATTGCCTCCTGCCTTTTTGCTGCATACCTCAAAGGAAAGTGGGACTGCCTTCTCTGCAGTCGTCCACCAGGCAAAAACAACAATTAGATTCCCCCTTAGTCTTCTCCTCTCAAGGATGAGCAGCAGTGGGTAATAATTACCTCCCTCAGCCTGCTCACTATACTCTTGCTCTGTAGCCTAGTATGTGTTTAGGCTTCATGGAAACAGGAGCCCAGCATGTGTGTATACACACGCTCTCATACAGCAAAAGTGTTGAGAAGATGAAAAAAAGAAATTAAATGAAAAGGCTTATGTTTAAAATATTAAGTAAAACAACTCTACAAATTAACTCACAGTATATGACAGGGCTTTGTAAAATATCATTATCATAAGATCTCCTGCTAATAAAGGAAGGTATCTTAGCGATATGTGTAGGCTTTAGATTAATACATCTGTACTTAAAAACATATAGTTAAAACCTGCATTTGGATCAGAGCAAATAAGCAATCTAAATGTACTACTCTTCACAACACTACTTTTGCTTGGCTATTAATGTTTGTAATAGGGCCAAAAGAACCCTTAGATAAAAATTTTTTTTTCCATTTGCAAACATTAATGATACCACAGTTGTCTGTTGAGGCTAAAGAGTAGTTTGAAGGACTTACCCAACTAATCAGGTTGAAGGATCATCTGCAATGGAATTTGGGGGATCTGACTGATCTAAAATACTCTGCTTTGTTCGTATCTAGTATTGCAAGCTGAAAAGTCTCTTATAGCTGCTTTGCAACTATAGCAAGTCTCCCAGCACACAGGCAAAAATGACCTGTCATTTGGGAGCCACAATAATACAACTTTCCTCCAGGAAATCACTCATAATCCTTTGCACTCCATAAATCCTTTGAGCTGTCCCTCCATAAATCCTTTGAGCTGTCCCTTGAACAAGACTTCTGCAATTCTGTTTTGCCTTCACAGTACTTTGGTTTTCAGTGACTTTAAAGTTTTTTGTTTGTTTCTCAGCATTCAAGTACCTGGTTTTAATTAGCTGTCACACCAGCATTGCCTTTGCATGCTTTTATGCACTTGCATCACACTACATATGAGGGTTTTGGTTTTTTAACATAGATAATAAGTGGAATGGAGTTGTCTAATGGTAAAAAAGAATGGCACAAGTCTGACATAAATTGTCACAGAAATTATTTGACATTCACCCTTTTCAGCGGAAAAGGACAAAAGCTAAAATCATTAGTCTCCTGTATGTGTGAGTACAAGCAAAAGAACATTTAAAATGTAAAGATACGTTGTTACTGAGGGAGTGAAATACTAATGAGCTGCTGTAACTTAAGTGTGAAACTAGCAGTACCAAAAGCTGTTAAACCTCTGACTGGATCCTGAACAGATATGTGACCTGTGGGATCAAGCTAGGAAGAGTTTCTCCTTTCCTTTTTCTCCTCAATTGACTAAAACATTTTAAAATAACACACCAGCTGCATGTAAAATTTGCCTGTTTGATCTTTCTAAAATAGAAGGAAAAATCCTATTGTAGAACTGGATGTTTAAATCTACGTTGATGGGACCATACCACTCATGCCCACCAAGTAGAGGAGAAGACAGAAATCCCTATTTCAGAAAAAGAGGCACAAAGAAGGGGATTTATCACAAATTCGTGTCAACGCTAAGAATTTAAATTAGACCTCTTGAAAATACTTCAGTATCTTAACCTCAAGATCTTTATTCTTCTCTAAATGGATTCTCCAGCTATTAAACATTCCAGCAGCTAACTGGATTACCACATCAGCAATCAATCACATTTATAGGGTATTAAATTTACTTGGAAACTTGATGGCTGACTTCAATCTAGAGGGACAAGATGAAATTAAAATTCCTACTACATTGTGTGGAGCATGGTATTTTGGGTTTTGTAGGAAGAAATTGGCAAATTGCATTTGATTTCTTGTTTTGACATGTTACTTGGCATATTAATAAACTAGAAACATTATGCTGCTTAAAGTCATGATCTCATTTTCCCCAAATTTATGTTGAAGCACTTTTTGAGAAGGAAATAGGGTGTTCTTTTTCACTTACTGATACTTAGTTCTTTCTTACTTGAGTGGAATTTGCTACAATAATTCACCAGACCAAAACCACTATGGAGTAAGACAATCTTTTCCCAAAAATACAAGTTACCATTCCCATTTCTTATTCCAATTTGTAATCTCAAATGCCACCATGGGTTAATATTGCAGTTCAGTTTCATAATTGACAAGGGTTACATGTAATCAATACAAGCTTGTTTAGGATGTGGGGGCCAATATTTTAATTGCACCAAGTATGAATAAGTAATGAGAAATTAAGCAGAAGGGCATAATGGGGAGCCACCAACATTTGGAAAACCAGGCATTTGAATTGAACAACCTGATGTTTGATAGTTGCTCAGTAAAAGTCCAGTGGCTGGTAAGACTGAGTCCTGTGCCCACAGAGTTTCCAGGAGTAAAGGTGAAAGCTGCCCTGACGTCCAGAAAAACTGCTATAGTAGATTCAGTGCACCACTGGGAGCATCCCTTCCAACCCTCCACTATGATCTGCCCAGATTTCTGGGTCCCCGAGAAAAGGTTGTGCCCTTAGAGAAGGCTCTTCAGCCAAGTGGTCTTGGACCTTGGACATGTTTCCACTGAATGTATCACTCTGTATCAACTGACCAGTGCTAATCACCAGTTACTGAAGCCATTACAGTTATAAAAGGTCATATGAAAACAGCAGCTATACTAAACTTATTACAAAGACTATCTTTCAAGAGCAGGATTTAAGTACCTAAACAACTTGCACCAGCAATGCTAAGTTTTAGCATACCATAAAATACTTTCATTTTCACTGAGGACAAAATGAAGATTTCACCTTCAAGAGCAACTGCTGCGGGTGTTTCTGAATCAATTAACTTTTTCCTGTTGTTGTTAAAGATGCATCATGCAAAACAGATAAAATTTTCAACTATGGAAAAAATATGTAACAACTAAGAAGTTTAAATCTTCAAACAGGCTATTACACCTTGCCTGAGACAGAAAGGGTGGGACAACATGAGTAGATGGACAATGCACAAGTAAATAGCCAGAGAGACTTTTTCCTGAAATGGTCAAAATACTACAAGGACACAAGCTGAAGAACCTGTGAGACTATTAAAAGCTGTAGGCTTCCACTCTCCAGTTTTTGATGGTGAGCACAGAAGTCAGTGGGGCCCTCACCTGCACTCTGGTCATCCCCAGAGCAGCTCTCAGTCCTTGTGGCACCTCTATCATCAAAGTCTTCCATTGTACTTGACCTGGTTTCAGCTGGGATAGATTTCATTTTCTTCTTAGTAGCCGGTACAGTGTGTTTTAGATTTAGTGTGAGAATAGTGTTCATAACATACTGATGTTTTAGTTGTTGCTAAGTAGTGCTTATCCCAAGTTAAAGGATTTTTCAGTTTCCCATGCTCTGCCAGCAAGCAGGTGTACAAGAAGCTGGGAGGGAGCATGGCCAGGACAGCTGACCTGAACTAGCCAAAGGGATATTCCACACCATAGAACGTCATGCTCAGTATAGAAAGTGAGTTGGCCAGGAGGGGCAGATCACTGCTCAGGCGTTGGTCAGCAGATGGTGAGCAATTGCATTGTGCATCACTTGACTTTTCTTGGGGTTTATTTCTCTCTATTTTTTTTAATATTCCCTTTCATTACAATTATTACAATTTTTATTATATCATTATTATTATATTTTAAATTACTTTCATTATTAAACCGTTCTTGTCTCAACGCATGAGTTTTATTTCTTGTTTTTTATTCTCCTCCCCATCCCACTGGGAGGAGAAGGAGTGAGAGAGCAGCTGTGTGGTGCCTAGTTGCTGGCTGGGGTTAAACTATGACAGTACTGAAAATACCAAGTGAAAGAAAATCTCCTTGCACCTTTCAGCTACTGTTTCCAGCCCTGGATAAGGACATGTTATAGCCCTTCCTCTTTTATACCTAGAAAAGAATAAGGCAAATACTTTGAAAGGAATCTTATCTTCCCGCTATTAAACATTGACATAATTTTACGTGAAACATGTCCCAGTGATCTCGTAAAACAAACACATAAAAAAAAGTTTCTAACAATGTAGATGTGTACTATAAATGAATTTTAAAATAAAAACAAACAAACAAACTAACAGCTTTAAAATATTCCCACCCTCTTAAATAACATTAGCACTTATCACATGGTTACTCAGGGGAACCTGAACTAATCTGAAACCACAGAAGTGCAGTGTCCACCTGTAATCACACAACATTATCTCCTTGTTTCCCAGGAGTGCTTTATGTCATATAAAACACTTGTTAAAAACCTTATTATGAGCTTTGAGAAAATACTAGCATTATATCAGTATGTACTCCTTTAGTGCTACGGGAAAAATGTTTTCATATTTGTTTTTATGAAATACAGAAGCTGATGACTTCACTAATCTCAGTTTCACCAATTAAGTTTAATCAATCAATAACATAATTCTTACAGAACGAAACTGTAAGAAATATTTTGCTTTGCTGCTGGTTTTTTTTTTTCTTTAGTTCTAAAACAAACGTGCATATACTTATTGAACGGGTACAATGGCATTTTTCAACTACCAAGCCAAGAAAAAAATAAGAAAATCGGTATTTTATATAATAACTTACAACAAGGTCTCATAAAATGTAAGCATCTGTCTCCAAAGATATGTAACCTATACTGTTAAAATCTCTGAACAAGACTTTAACAAGATGAAATAGCTAAAAACTGGGATGACTGTGTTGTTTATACCAATGCTGATATCACACAACTAAACATTTGGATAGCCTGTTCAAACTATTCTCAATTTAAAACCCTACAGTTTACAAGGTATGCTTGGCCTTGACATGAATTGAACCTTTACCATAAGATGTGCAAGTTGTCCACTGACTATGCATCTTTTGAAATAAATTCACCACATTTAATCCCAGGAAGTATACTTCATGGGCAAAGCACTCAGGTAGGTCACCATAAAAACTAGAGAGACAAAAGACAAAAACATAGCAAAAAATGTAATTTAAAATATAATATTAAAACCACACACATCCTGCTTGTTTCCATGTCATATAATCTCATATTCTTCTTGGAAGAAACATGCGGGATAACTTGGAAGAAACTGGCAAGATAAACTCTATGTATATACATTATTCATTTCAAGCAAAGCTCTTAAGAAAAATGCTTCCTATATATTTAGTGCAACTGATTTGCCTACTATACGTCTTTTAGTCATAGACGATTATGTTATCCTGCAGTAATTGTTCAAGCAAGAAGGATCTCATTGCCAGCAAACTAATATAAAAGGGGTCCTTTTTTACATTACTACTTAGGATATCAGACTGCTTTCTTACAGGGTCCTAATTTCACTTCATTTTATCATAACCAACCCCAGGGGTTCCTGAGATGGTAACACTAACAGAGCCCCTGAGGGTAGAAAGAGAATGAGAGGGTCAGGTTTGATTTCAGCTGGCAACATTAGCTGTTGCTTCCCAATGAATTCTGACATGGTACCCAAACGAAGGATGAATGCTTTTCAAAGTAAGCACAGACAAAGCAATAGTAAATATTTAATTTCCAGAGGCAAAGGGCAAAGTCCCAGAGCTCTAGGGATGCTAATGGACCTCAAGCTAGATAAGCTGATTTTTAAGTAGGAAATACCTATGCAGAAACTACAGCAAACTCAAAGGTTTGGGGCAGGGGAGGGAGATATTTTACTAAGAAATTCTATCCATGTACAGATATTTGAGATTATATGAAATTAACAAATATGAAAATCAGTCCTGATTCTCCACTGATACAGTACTCCTTTAGTCTCTCAAGTCAGGGTGGATTAACAGCACTAAGCTTACAGGAGTAAATTCAACACACTCTGGAGCATTATGCTATTGCCATTCATTTCAAATAGGAGTAAAGCTTTTACATATACTTCACAATTTTAAGAAAACCAGAGCCAGCCAGTTAGTTCTATTCAAAAGCCTCCACAGGAACAGTGAAAGGAGAACTTCAGTTCTTCACCTTTATCAGTGAATTTCCCTCAGGACTGGTGGCGGTTCTCCTGTTTTTCTCCCATTTAACACATGAACACACACACAAAGATCATTATTTTCTCCTTTTTGTTAGCCAGTAGGTAGCTATAAAGATTAATGTTTGGGGCATTGCTGGCATAGTAACACCACCATCATCCATCAGGGGTTCGGTTCAACAGAAACGATGTGCTTTGCACAGTGCCTAACACCCACTGTCAGCTTTGGAATTTCAACTCAGATTTGGAGAGTTTTGTCAGGTCACATCTCTGAATGAAACTGGAGGTTCAGCATATCTGTATGGGTGACCTGGCAGAGAACAGGAGGCAAGCTCTGCGATGCAACAGGGCTGGTAGAAACTCTCCCATAAGAAGTAAGATAGAAATTCTTAGAAGAATAAAACAAAACTTTATTTAAATGCATTTTCCACAAACAAAATTGTAAGAGCAAACTGAATACTTTCACCCAATGCTACATTTTCACCTCACCGCTACCCCTATTTCCCACTTTTCCTTAAAAAATATCTGGATGAAAACTTTTCATTCAGAGATGCCACCGCAGAGCTTAAGGGTAAGAGAAGGCTTCAGACTCTTCTTACCTCTGCTGCCTTCATGGGACTGACTGCTTGGCCAGGCTTGCCCAGTGGAGACAGCACAGCTGAGAAAGTGCCTTGCTGTCTCCAGATTAATCATGCGTGATCTTCAGAAAGTGAAGGCAGATGCTACAGCTGAGGATTGCTGAGGTAATGAATATTTATCATGTTTTGATATTTATACTTTATCCAATAATTCTTTTCCTGTTATGACAGGAGCTAACTTATCATTTTCCATATGGCCAGAAAGGTGTTCGACCTTCACTAATTATAGCTAAAGCTATATTAATGGCTACTGAGCAACAGCATCATCTGTGATGCTGAACAGCAGCCTATAAGCCATGAAGTCTTCCCTCCCACAGCAGGTGGATAAATAGAAGCTTTCAATAAACAAGTTTCTGTGCACTAAAACACTGAAACTTGTTTAGAGAGAATGAGAATGCTCATGTTCCTGGTTCACAGAGCTGACATTATTTGCTTATTTTATGCCTATAAAGCTTGTATGTTTATCCCAATCATACTAGGTAGTCTACTAAAATCTATTGCCACTTTACAAAACTTTCTTCTATCCTACACCATCAAAGCTATTGTAACAACAAAGGCAATGTCACAGCTTGCCCATAACACCAGTGCCTGATCATCATTTACATCAGAAGAAGAAAAACTGAAGCATAAATATTAAGATGACTGCAGACCCTTTGGTACATACACAAAAAGGACACACAGCTGCTGAGAGAGAGGAAGTCTGTTTGCAATTCTGCATAAAGCCTTAACAAGAGAACTTTTTCAGGCCTTTTCCACCTCCCTCTCCATTTCTTCCTTGCAGGCTCTGTCCTGTGATCACACTCCTCATTGTCAGAGTCCAGACAAGTATTATTGTTCCAAAGCCCACTAATTCTCCTCCTTAGCAGGCCTGAGGACACAACGTTCTGCGATACGAGACCCCCACCTCCTCCAGGAACCCCACACGCTGAGGACCCGTGTGCTCGCCTGGCCACTGGAACCAAGGGGAAGGGCTGCATGATGGGAAACACTGAGCTTACAGGTATTTGTTTTAAATCATCCTTGGACAACAGCTGCCTGGTAGAGTGGAAATTGATTGTACTGCTATTAGGATGATCCAGTTTCTGAAAGTAACTAGTTTGCCAGATAACCGGCAAAACACAATGCAACTAGCATGCTCTTATACTGATGCCCACTCCCAGATACAGTAGCTATTATTAAGGTCTTCAGCCAAATAAAAAGGAGTGTGGCAATAAAGGAAAATAATTTTCACCATTTATTCCTTGTGCTGCAGGCTGCTCCCACCAAACACTGTTCAGAGTTACTCTGTGTGCGACATGGGCTGTGGCACTAGCTAACAACTGACTAAAAACTCTGAACTGTGTTATATTCTGGAAATTGCTCTGGAATTTCCTTGATGTTTACCTTGCAAAAAAATTTTAAATGTTCTCCATACTGGGATTTGGGAAATTATTATTTCAGAATGTTTACCTACTCTCTGCAACAGACTTCAAGATTTTCTTGACAGCAACAGTAACTCAGGCAAACAGGACTTACACATTTGGTGTCACATGAGTGGTGAATAAGCATGTCTTCTTCCATGTACCTGGATCAATGTGCCTGAGAATGGGAGATCTGAGTAGTCAGGTTCCCTTTCACTTACTGAGTGGATGTGTGTATAGGAGTGGGAGAGAGGGAGGCACAGCTTTTCTCCAAATTGGACCTGTCTTATGGGTCACCAGCTGATCGGCAGAGGGGCCAGGTCAGCTCTTCTGACACAGAGAAACCATCAAGGCAAAACTTATTTCCCCGAAGCCTAATAATTTCCCAAAAGCCCAATCCCAACTGCCATTGCTAGATCTGGCTTCATCACCTGTAAAGCAGTGGTATCACCTGAATGGCCCTTTTGTCTTTGCTTACCTCTGACTTTCAGTCATTAGGCCTAAAGAAGCTTCACTGGCTCCCACACAGTCACATCAGTGTATAATTTTTTCTTATTTAGAACAATACAAAATGAGCTTTCTGTTACAAGGATTGAGAATGAACAGGGGTCCCAGAAGTACTAAATATTATTCATTATTAAATTCTTCACTAGCTGTTATCTTTGACCTCAAATATAATACCAAATTTACAAAAAGAACCTATTTTATACGGTATACTGCAGCAGTAATTGTTCCCCTCTGCCTCTTTCAAAACATTTTCCAGGGCACTTTCAAAGTACACTCTTTTAATGATATTTTCTATTCAGAATTATTTTAATTAAACTTTTTTTTTTTTAAAGTACTCATGCACAATGTAATGAGGTATAGATTTTTGGACACCTTTGTGTAATAGGTACCCCACAGTTCTATGGCACTCAAAGCCCCTGTACTAAAATGAAGCACCAAATATTCACCAGACCAGATCACATGCAAGCTGCAATGCAGCTGAGCACAAGTTGCATAATTGCGCATGAATGAGATGTTCATAAAATAGACACTGATGCACTCCCTCCTTCCCACCAGTACTCTATCCTAACATCTCTCCAGATGTGTACATTTATTCCACTACAGCAGCAAATATACATCCAGATTGCACCCCATTTAGCTGCAATGAAAGCAGCTTCTCTGCTGAATACTCATGCCTCTGCTTGCTAGGCATGAAGTGCATTTCCACATTTACATATGTAATTTCAGCATATGTAGAGTAACAGAAAAATCCATCTGTGCCTTTGGGCATTCCTGGTTGTTCCATGTCAAAAACTGCAGGGCCTGACAGGTCACTTCAGGATTTAAACTTGAAAGTGAGTTTCTTGTTGCACCAAAACTTCTGAGTCTTTTCATTTTCTTCACTGGACTTGCATAGTTTGGACAGCCACAGCCCTGCCCAAGTACAACCTAAAGCTATTCATAGAAATGTGTATGTCTGCTCTTTATGCTGTTCTTTGTCCATGATTAGTTCTTCCTCTTCTGCCTCTCACTGTATTTTGCTACCCCAGAAACCATTAG
Source organism: Pandion haliaetus (assembly GCA_013401275.1). Classification (NCBI taxonomy): domain Eukaryota; kingdom Metazoa; phylum Chordata; class Aves; order Accipitriformes; family Pandionidae; genus Pandion; species Pandion haliaetus. Next base: position 32,309 of record VYZV01005506.1, on the reverse strand, counting down.
CTCTAATTTATATCTGGTAGGGAAAAGAAAGTAGTATTCAAGTATTTTAAAAGTGTGTTAGGATTTGCCTCAAGGAGTCTCACAGAAATGTAAACTAATACAAAATTCATACACCCCAATCTGCATCTGTCAGCTTTGTACAGTCCCATGCATCCAATTCTATCTCTAATATCCTTTTAATAATAATTTCCCTCTCTGCCTTCGGCAAGCCCTATAGCATTCACCTTTGTCCTCAGAGAAATCTAGGTTAACATTACATTTGTGTAGCAGGTTCTACATTTTTTATTTTATTGGAAAAGCAGTCTAGCATGAAAGGGTGAAGGCACAACCTTAGAATTACCTGAACCAGTGGAGAGAGATACTTCCAATCACCAGGGGAAAATCACTTAATACAGTTCATCCTGTTATGAGACAATCTATTTGCCAGACAAAGCAATTATTTCATTTGGATAGCCCTGCATCGCACTATGAACCTAGAGGCTGAAGTAAGGTTAAACATTCACACATTTTTTTTTTTTTAGTATTAGGTAGTAACTAACCTCCAAAAATCTGTCATAACTTTATTTTTTCTTATAGGGAAAAAGCAATGTATAAAGGTATAACACACAAAATTTAAATTATTTTTTTAAATTGTCCTGTAAATTTATAAAAAGATTAAATCACATCAAGCTTACCATAAAATTACAGAAAATCAACCTAAAACCTTAACATACTTTTCCACAATATGAAGCCTTTGGTAGACTGTTATATTCCTCTTTACGTAAATTTCTCCCAATCCTAAAAAAATTTAGCAAAACCCGTTTACCTCTAGATGCACAACCAGCGTTTTTCTACATTTCAAATGAAGGGTCAGCCATAATGGTACTTGTAGAACTGTATTTTTCTTGAAAAGCCCAACATCTAAAAACATGTGTTTCTCTTTGGTTTAGAAATAAACACTAGTGAATTTGTGGTTCAACTGATCATTTCAGAGAACTGAAGGGCTAAATTTCTTTAGAGATGAGAAATAAATCAGTCTTTGTGCTAGCTTGGGCCTATGTCCCTCATGGGTATAACAAAAATGCTTAGGTAATTCTCATAGGTTTCTGCAATCATCCTACATGTCAACCCGAATTACACGCACGGTTTCAGAACAACAAATTTAGGCAAACTCTAAAGGCTGAAAGAATTGTTCATGCACTTCTGGAAACTCCAGTATAAACACTAGACACCATAAAACCTTATGCAAGATGCTCACTACCTGCTTTTCAAGTCACAAAAGATCATCATCTATTGCTTGTGCATCTTCGCCTAACTTTTTATAAACATACAAGCTCAGTTCTTGCACTGGGAGCTACCTCAGATCAATGTAGACAGCAAAAGCAGTACCATTTTAAACCGATCTGCTTCAGATACCAACAGTTGCTTGTTATGGATTTATACACTTCAGTGCTTGTGTGCGTGCACACGTGTCCACACAGGGAGATGCTCAAAGAACCAAGTTAATACACAAAGGAAGCAAATACAGTTTTTAAAGATGACAAAAGGACCAAATATCATCCCTAGTATTTATATGCTATGAAAGAAAACAGAATATAACTTTTTTAAGAACTCTTAAACCCTGCAGATGACCTTGCTTGCTCTGTTTCCTGTAGAACTTCTCATTTCATTTTGGTATATTGGAAACACAGAAGCAAGTACAAATGTAAGTAAAACTGAAAAAAAAATCTGTAGTTTAAGCTCCTTTTGAATTTACCCCATAAAAATTAATTAGCTGAATTTGAAGTAAGCAAATCCCACTAAAGACAGTATTAGTCCCAGCACAGGAATGCTCTAGAGGAACAGAACTCCCCCGCATCCCTTGCCAGTCTCAACACTACCATGGAAGTACCAAGATGCAAGTCTTCTGCACTTGAATTCAGTACATAGACGCATGCAGGTCACCTAATGCCATGGCAATTCTTTGCAGGCAGTCCCTGGCAAGACCTGAGACCTTCTGCAATACCTGGGGGAAAGGAAGAAAGTAGCTCTCCGATGACAGGGTCTGTGCCAAGCCATAAGCATGGGCATAGCCTTCATTTCCAGCTCAAGAACAGACAGCCTGTTTGATTGCACCCTGCCTCTCCACCTTCACAAGGAAAGGAGGGGTAAGGGGCTTTGGGGAGGGGATTGGGGGGGTGAACCTAAGATGTGCCGCAGTACGATCTCAGCATACAGCTGGGAAGCAGGAATATTTTGAACCTGAGGATAAGGACTGTGGATCTTCTGCCGCAAGGGCTAGCAGATGTTTTATAGCACCAGCCAGTACACTCAGACTGAAACACTTTCTCTAAGCAGATTTTTCAAAAAGCAATGAGTATTATGGGCTTTTTCTATGTGTGCGTATATACATGCACAATTATATGTATATACAGACACTAATTTTCAGTTCCAAATGAACCTCACTTTTACAGTCCATTGGTACTGCTTTCTCCTTGTCATTATGGGCTTATAAATACAAGTGTTGACCCAATCTTACCTTTAGTATGGTGAACATCTTGCTATACTAATGAAATGAGCACAACAAAGACTTATCTGGATATTACAATTCTAGCTGTATACATTTAGCCTGCAATGAGGGATTGAATTTAAATGTTTATACCTTTCCAAACATTATTATGCACTTGCAAATGTTAATTCAGTTTCAATGAAAGAGTCAATTTTTTTTTTAACAATATAGAATGCATTTTAATACACTATTATGCACAATAGGCCGACAGTGAATGGACTCATAATTGATTTAGAAGCACGTTCTACCACCCTGCTACCTCTATCTCTTTAGTAAATCATTTTTTTAATCGGGCTAGTCTAAGCTGACCCATACAGAGCTTTATTTAATTTATTATGGAATTTATGTATAAGGTTGACTAGTAATGCATGGCTACAGTAGCATTAAACAAACTGTACAGTGAATAACAAAGAGGAAAAAGAGAACAAGAATTCAACTGGCCTAAGCATATTGCTGAGGTTAAAACAGGTTCCAAATGAGCAATGTTATTCAAATGCTTCAGAATGGGAAAGAGGGAAAGGGCTCTGACACCATTACAGTTTGTACAAAAAAAAAAAATGGCTGGGTTTGAATCAATTATTAAAGGGAAGATAAGGGAGAGAAAAATCTCACAAAATGCATTAGCTGGCTCTTATTCCTCCTAATGTAAAGAAGGATAATAATAATAAAATTAAAAAGGCTGAATAATCATTCCAAAGTTCTCTTTTTCTGTGTGCCTAAGAAACTTACTGAAAATATTAACAAGTACAAGGGACTGAATCAATGCTACGATGAGAATTTCCCTGTTACCTACTAAGTATAGGATGGAGCCTAGCAAAGATTCAGAACAGGGACTACCAATCTACAGTGAGCATTTCATAAATTATTTGCAAAATACTTTAACTCAAGATGTCTAATTATGTGTATATATTTAGAATAAACATGCATGCACACAAACGTATAGATGCATATTAACATACATATACTATTTTCCCCAGTTTTTCATTTTTTTTTTAAAGATCTGCAATCTTTTCCTTGGAGGAGATGGGCAGCATCTGCTTGGGCATTATTCAGTTTGTGCATGACCTGCTACTTAATGGAGGGAGCTGCCACTGCCATCATTGCCACATCCACAAGGACAGGGGAAAGTGCGTGCATGGAAGCTCACTGTTCACATGCGGGGGTCAGCAGAAAAGAAAAAAAAAACAGGCTGGTGCATCTGCTATAGCTAAATACAGTTATCTTCCCATGATTTTTGTACATGCATGCTGAATTTGCAAACTCCTGATACAAAGCAGTCCCTACAATTTTTATTCTTTTTTTTTCCAGATATGTAAAAACATTGCATTGAAGACCTTATGAAAATGAACACAGAATATGGACAAAAGAAAGAACCTTCTGACAGTGAAGAGCATCTGCTCTGCAAGCTAGATGGCTCAAAAGATCTGTAATAGGATAGGAGCCTTTCCCCAGTGACTGCTGGCTTGAAACCACCTCCAGGTCATTATCGAGTTGCCATCATTCACAACTAGTTTGGTAGTCAGCCTGAAATGAGCTGGTACTCTCAGCCCAAGGTCCACATCATAAATTGGCAACACTGATAGATTCTTGGCAGGGAGGTCAAGGATTGAATTGGCATAGAGACTCATCTCTAAAGGTGATCTCTCTAGGTCAGGGTTCAGACATGTTTGTAAGAGAAGCATGCCTTGCCACTGTCTTCTGCTGTATAACTGCAGAAAAATACAGGAATACATCTTCAAGTGCTGTCACAATCCAGCACCTATCACAAGGATTAAGTGCCTATTAAAAAGATACATTCATCAGCAGGAAGACAAGCCCGTACCTTTTAAATCACAACTGTCATTATAGCAATACTTCCCATTGTAAAGTTAAGAATCAACAAAAAACAACAGAATGAGTATAGTCAATCTTAGTTCAGCCTTAGAAAACCAACTTGCAAAGCTTATCAAAATTCTAGTTTTACAGATTTGTAAGGGGTCTCCCTCCCATAATTACAGCAGAGGAATCCAGAAACATATCAAGACTAGGCAAGGCAAATTCCGCTAACTCAAAATACTCGCAGAGATGGCAAATGACTGATTTCAGAAGACCTTTTAGAAACCACTTTCCACTTTAGCTTGTCCACAAGAAAAAAAAAAAAGATCAAATCAAAAGACATTACTTATTTTGTTTGACACAGGCTGTAATTTCCACTGAAATGGGTATGTTAACATGGCAGGTAAACTGCCACGGCTTGACTGTAAACCCAGAGCCTTTTATGTATGAAATACAAATCGCGTGCAATGCCATCCATCCCAAGAGGCTTCTGTCCCATGGGACTCTAGCAGCAATTCAATCATTAAACTACTTTAGCTGGCTAACCGATGATTATCTCAGAGCACGGCACAGCTAGCAGTGCTAACCACTTGCCACAGGCTTGCAGACCCTCTTGGCTGAGATGAAAGCACGAGTAAGGTGCCGCTCTGACTATCACTGTCAAAATGATCTCCAGGGGCATCTGAAGGCACAGTGATGCTAAGCTTGCTTCCTCCAACAGCAAACTACGTCTAAAGAGACTTCAGCTTCTTGCAGACCTCCAGACTGAAGGTCAGGAAGGGGTCCAGGTACTTCCTTCATGGTGTGTTTTGCACAAGCTGCACAGTAAGGCCAGTAGCTTGCCAAGTTACCTCATAACATTCTCTTATCCCTAAGACCAAGACCGCATTGTAAAAGATTGTCATACCCTGTTTAGGGCCAAATAAATAAAATGTATGAACAAATGAAGCTACCTATTACAAATGTTACATTCTCTATAATCTTCACACTTCCAAAGATTTGAATATATAAGAAGTGCAACACGGCCAATGTAGTTGCAAGTATAAGTAGACTTCTTCTCCTCTCCAATATGCAAAAGAGAAGGGCAGCAATATATTACACTTGATGCTATTTTGATAGAGTGGATTACATAAACAACAGTTCATGTGTATTGAAACAGAAATAACAGAGCTGTCTGGGATCTGCAACTTTAAGTACCCAAAACACCAGATGTCTGCAGTGCAATGGACCTTCATCTTCAGAAAAAGAAAATAAATTGGGACTCAACTGACTTATCGATGAGATCACTGCCAATACTACAACACATTAAGTTTTGATAATGGTACGCTTGAGTTCTGCAACACCCAGCTAGATAAAGAACAAAAAGAAAAAAAAAAATTAAACAAGAGGAAAATCAGTGACAGTGGCAAAATAATGCTGATAAACTACATTATGGGTATAGATGAACAATCCATATTAGCTTTTTCTTTACTAAAACTTCAAATCATACAAACTCTGAGCCACGTACAATTGGTGTGCAGAAAGAGAAAAGCCTGAGACCAAGGATCTCAGCAAAAGCGACAAAATACAGACACCAACTACATAATCTGAATCACATGAATCCCTCCATACCTAATCCAATATCCTGTGTAACCCCCTTACCCCCCTTGTCACCGAGCATGTTAGAAGACAGAAGCAGATCGAGGCACGCCCTGATAGCTTTCCCCAGCTCACAGAGAAATTCAATGAATGTTTCGATAGAATCTGCAGGAACAACTTACTACTACTGCGGCAACAGCTTGGAGGCATCCATCAAGGATCAAGATCCCTCATGCAAGAAACTACACACATGCATAAAACATAACGCTCACTCTGGCTCCAATCTCTTTACATTTACTCAGCTATGGCATCTTGAAGATACATGTATATCTCTGAAGAGTATAACCCCTTAACTGTATCCCTGGTAGCAAAATGACAATAGAAGGCATGCTATTAGAGGCCAGAGATAGCAAAAGGTTCAGCACTCCAGACTGAAGAAACCTTTGACAAGCATACCTTTCATTTTAGGTATAGCAGTTCAGCATTTTATAACGGGGTAGCGGTAGATATAAAAACAGATAAAAACCATGGGAAGTGAGTGAAACTCCTCAAAGCATAACTTAAAAGTATTTGTCCTTGCTCCCTTTCTGGCAAGCCAGAAGCATAGGTAGGCTGTTGCTCTGAATAACACTCGAGACATCTATTAATCGAAATATTTTAAGAACTTCCTCACCACTCAAATTGCAGAGTTATTTACACTTCATCCAGATTATACCCCTTAGCCATTTAAAATCAAAATGCTGCTGTTTAAACAAGTATTCTCATTATAGATGTAATAAAACTCTGGAGCATTATTGAAAGTTATGCAATAATTTGTCTCTTAGGAAAGACGAATGGCTAAGTTGGGTGCCCAAGACTTAAAATTCATTAATGTCTTAATAGTGAAACAGATATTAATCTCTCTTCATTAGTTCACCAAAATTAGCCAAGGCAAGTTAGAAAATGCTCTGAGACATTATTTGATTTCAAATGAATGTGCCTGAAGTATTACTCTTCCAAAAAGCTATTATAAACAACAGGGAAAGGGGAAAATCATTTGAAAAATTACTTAGTCCCTTAATCATGCATTGTATTCAGGAAAATTATTCTAATGCATCTCTTACATGAATAGATGGTTGCAGTATATAAATACTATACATTCCAGAATACTATGCAGAATATCTGATGATACAATGCATTATATAAGAACTAAATTATATTTAAAAGAACATGATGATGCAGTGACATGCTTTTATAACATAATATATTTAAAGAAAAACAAAAACCCCATAGGGTTAGCGTGTTCTCTATATAAGTTAAAATACTATCCCATTTAAGAATGATTATGTTAAAAATATCTCTAAATTATCATTTTATTATTGTTTACTAATCCAAAAGCTTCTTCTACTGATTCAGCTTTCACTGTGATGTCTGAAGGGAACAGAAATGAAAATTTTAGTCCCTTATCAGAATTATAAACATCTGAAAAAAACCCAGTGCAGAATTTTGAAACATTTGAAGAAGATATACCCTATTATCAAACACCCTAAACAAAACCAACTGAACAAATTCTATTTTTCTATGTACTAAAAGAATACAGAATAAAAGAATTCTTCTACATTAACCAAAATTTAGGATTTTATGGCCACTAAATAATCCTCATTCTTCCCTTCTATTTGACTGTATGAGATTGAACAACAGTTTATGTCCTCTAGTGCCTGATTGCAAAGAGACTGTCGTGATGGGAATTTCAGGCAGTGGAGAGTCAGCTTCCAATGGCACTTTGGAGCTGAAGAAATTCTAACTTCTGTTCTTCATGTGAAACGTAAACATAATCATTAGAAGTAAACGGTGTGCACACCAGATATTGCTTACACAGTTGTTATCAATTAGTAATTGGTTGCACGACATTGACCAGAATGACAATATAGCATAATTTATTTTTTTCCTTGACTTGCTACTGCATGGCTTCTCAGTTCTCCAGTTCTTATTCAAAACCAAATGTTTGATTATTTATCTATTGTATCAGGCACTAATCGCAAACCTTCAAGTCTGAAGAGGAAGGCGCAAGTGACTGTCCCAAACCAAAAGATGAAGGCAACTGCCATAAGATGACGTCACTAGCTCAAAGTATTACATCTTGACAACTTTGTTGTCACACTTTAAAAGGGTCACATTTGGAAAAAATGATTTGCCTTTTGACCCTCCTTTACAAGTATAGCTGGTATTTCTTTTCAATGCTGTTATAAACTTTTATATAGTGTTAGTTATGCACTGGCAAACATGGCAGATGTTTATTTTCAAATATAACAATAATTCCAGATTACTGAAGATACTGACATAGGTGTCGTGGTTTAACCCCAGCCAGCAACTAAGCACCACACAGCCGCTCACCCACCTCCCCCCAACACCCAGTGGGATGGGGGAGAAAATCGGGAAAAGAACTAAAACTCGTGGGTTGAGATAAGAACGGTTTAATAGAACAGAAAAGAAGAAACTAATAATGATAATAATAACACTAATGAAATGACAACATTAATAATAAAAGGATTGGAATATACAAGTGATGCACAACGCAATTGCTCACCACCTGCCGACCGACGCACCTGGAAGTCCCCGAGCGGCGGTGTCCCCCCACCACCAGTTCCTAAAACATCATATGGTATGGAATACTCCGTTGGCCACTTTGGGTCAGCTGCCCTGACTGTGTTCCCTCCCAGCTTCTTGTGCCCCTGCAGCTTTCTTGCTGGCTGGGCATCAAAGGCTGAAAAACCTTGACTTTAGACTGAACATGACTTAGCAACAACTGAAAACATCAGTGTGTTATCAACATTCTTCTCATACCTAGCTCAAAAACATAGCACTGTACCAGCTACTAGGAAGACAATTAACTCTATCCCAGCTGAAACCAGGACACATAGGGCAGGGAACAAAGCAGTGATGCCTGCACCATTCAAAGGAAACGTAAGATTGATTGCCCATTTAAACCCGAATGATAAGTAGCTTCAGTCCATTAATATTAATTAGATCAAGACTAATAGGCTCTCATGAGTGGACTGTTTAGCCGGTCAGGGGCAATGAAAAGGTGGTGAACAATTTATCGTACGTTGAAGTTTGCAGGCACATGGCACACATCTCTACCACTGTAACTATGCACCTCACTCAAAGTCAGATTACTAAAAACTGGTTAGACTATTTGACCACTCAGATATGTGAAACACCAAAATCCTATGTTTTAATAAAAATGCTTCAAATTCCAGCCAGAGAGCAGTTTCAGTGCACCTGAGAGCATCAGGCTGGGGGCATTACAGCAGGAGGAACCAGGGAGCACAGGTGTAGACTTTCACATCCCTGCAGGCCGTTCAGGCAAAACACTCCAGCTTGTCCCGCTGAGTGCTCCTTCACAGGAAGAAAAGACACTCCTAGCTCACTCTTGACGTGGATTCATTCATTGCTTGGCCTGTCATCTGTTACCACACTAGATGTTCCCTGGGCAGTACCGCTTGTAACATGGACATGTATCCAATTAAGGAGAACACATATTGCACAATGACCAAGTTAAAAATTTTTCTGATTGGATGGTAACACATTCTGATCAATAGAAAACAGACTTCTGCTGCCGCAAATTGAAAGACCAGTCATAAAAAGAGCATGTGGACTTTATTTGTAAACAAATATCTTGACACAAGTATGCAATAATGTTGCGGTGCATTAAAAATAATTTTATTACTGCTTTACTCTCATAAGCAGAGAGAATTTAAACTTCTCATTTAATCATTTTCATCACAGGGCATTTGCACATGTCTGAACATAACCGTATTTGGAAAAGCATTCTGCATTCATATTCCTTTTCTTATTTGCATTGCTCACAGAAGACAACACAGGCTTCTTCCACAGACTAAATTTCTATTCCTGTGCTTCTTATGAAAATCTCCTGTTGCTACTACTAACTCAACACTGTGCAGGACTGCCCAATGCATCCCTACTTCTTAAGTTCCACTGGAAACTTCAAAAGAGTGTTCAAGTGGAGGTAAAGTATGGCAGAGGCCAAGGGTGGCTTTTTACAGAGAGATTAATTTCAACCGTTAGCAAGAATAACAGGATTTCACCCATAAGAACATGGCTCATATTGGGAATATTTTTTATTTTTAATTACCAGTGATTTTGACTGTTTCTACTTCAGGGTTCCCCCCCCTGCTATTTTCCCCTTTTTCTCAAAGAGCATAATTTTCCAGAAGTACTCATCATCTCCCTTTTGCAAATCAAATACTTTAAAGATGCCTCAATTAAGACATGCGAAAATTGAGGTTCCACCAAAAAATCGGACAATTCTGAAAGTTTTGCCTTCATGTTTTTATTTCGAGCTGATTTTTTTTTTCATAATGTATTAATTCAGCCTGGAGACTTAATGTAAGACTAGCTGCAAAAGAAGGATACTTCCTGTTTAAAAAAAAACAAACAAACAAACAATAAAAACTGTTCTGAGACAGAGCAGTCGTAAGCCTAGCAACACAGAAAAGAGAGAGAAAAAAAAAGACTTTTATTTAAAATGTGTATATAGCTGGTGAAGGAAACATTTTATTTTATTTTTGTCTATACACAACTGACTAAATTCTACCTTTCAGCCTGCATCACTACTTGCCTGCCTTCAAGTCACCTATCAATGTTTGGCACAGCTCAAGACCAGGAAGGATATGAAGGACCAGGAAGGATATGAAGGTGCAGGTGTTGGTCCTCAGGCTCATGTGCACAAACTGAGTTCCTCCCTGGAATATGGTACATCTGAACCAGCTGGATAATGCAAAGAAGCATGAAAGTTTTGAAAATCTACTGTCTACTGGGGGTGGGGGGCAGGGAACAACAAAGACTAAACATGTAGATCTAGCAAGACGCTGAGGTTCTCTGTTTCCTTAGAGCTTCAAAGTAAGCATGGTCATTAAACAAAACCACAATGTAAGAACAATGGCTCAAAAAAGGCAGCTTGTGTGGCACACAACTTTACACACTTCTGGTGTGTTCCTGCTCAACACAAAAACTGAACAGACAGCATGGGAAAGTCTTCTAATAATCTGGTGGGAAGCTGTACCACCCTTCCACCTCAGGAGCTTCTGTGCCAAAGATGGCAAGACTCCGCAGTTCTACACCTGCAAAGCGTACTGTTCATCACACAGCCTGAATGTACCACTGCAACTCACATTTTCTTTCTCAGTGTGACTATCTTAACAAAATTTCCTCTAGAACACCAACATTTTGGCTCCAGCAGCCATGCTATATGCATACCAAAAACTTGCAAGCTGTCGTGGTTTCGGTTTCAGCTCAGCCAGTAACAAAGCACCACGAAGCCGCTCGCTCACTCCCCACCCCCGCACCTGGCCATGTTGGGATGAGGAGAAAATCCAAAGGCAGGCTCGTGGGTCAAGACAAGGACTGGGAGGGATCACTCCCCACTTATGGTCATGGGCAAAAGACAGGCTCAACTTGGGGAGGAAACAAAATCAATTTAATTTACTACAAATCAAATCAAAAACAAAACACAAGGGTTTTTGTGTTTTTGTTTTTGTTTTTTTTTCCCCTTCCCATTGGAAGGGAAACCAAACATCAGAACACCTCCCCCCACCCCTCCCGCCTTCCCGGCTCAGCTCCATTCCCGGTTCTTTCTACCTCCTCCCCCCGGCGGCACAGGGGAACAGGGGATGGGGGTTGAGTCAGCTCGCCACACCTTGTCTCTGCCGCTCCTTTCCTCAGGGGGAAGATTCCTCACTCGTCCCCTGCTCCACCGTGGGGTCCCTCCCACGGGAGACAGTCCTTCACCAACTTCTCCAACGTGGTTCCTTTCCGCGGGCTGCAGTTCCTCACAAACTTCCCTGGCGCGGGTCCTTTCCGCGGGCTGCTCTCCAGTCACACACTGCTCCAGCGCGGTTTTTACCATGGAGTCCCGGCCATCTTGGGGAGCCTCTGCTCCACCCTTCACCTCCCTGGGCTGCAGGGGGACAGCCTGCCATCTCACCACGGGCTGCAGGGCCATCAGCCTCTTCAGGCGCCCCTCCTCCCCCTCCTTCTTCACTGATCTCGGTATCTGCAGGGGTGTTCCTCTCACGTTCCCACCGCCACGCTGCCGGTTCCCCTTCTTAAATATGTTCTCCCAGAGGCGCTCCCACCGTCACTCCCTGTCTGGGCCAGAGGTGGGTCCGACTCTTTGGAGCCGGGGAAACTTCTAGCATCTTCTTACAGGAGCCACCTCTGCAGCCCCCTTCCCCACTACCAAAGAAAACCGCACCACACAAACCCATAACACAAGCGTATATTGACCTTTCATTCTTCACAGCAACATCAAGACACACATAAACTTTACAAGATGCATGGCCTTGGGGCTTCATCCAGCTACTGAGTGTTATGGTCGTATAAAGACACAGCTTGAAAGATAACCGTTTTAACACAACAAATATCTACCTACTGAACATCTAAGATCACAATTAAAACATCTGTTATGACACAATGTTTGCTGACACAATGGACAATTATTATACCCTATCACTCACTGTGCTAGGAATCACTGCCATTCCATTACCAGTTTTTGTTGTTCCACTGCAAACACATCAGAATATATTAAAACACAACAAATTTGCATGACATTGACGTATTATGCACAAATGGGACTTCTCAAAACCCAAGCATCAGCGTGTTGATGATACAGGGGAAAAAAGGTAGAGTGAGGTTTTTTTCTGTTTCTTTGGTGCTAAATTGCCTAGGTCCCTGAAAAGCAACTTTCTGAAGAAATCTATGTGTTCCAAATACCATATAATATGATGCATGGGCACAGCCAGGAGAAAATCTGCCATTTCCTTTAGAGTCACTATCTCTAATAGCCACAGAGCATCTCTCTGCCTACACCCCATAGACAGGAAAAATGCTTCTTCTAATCATGCAGATTATGAAGCTGGTTTAAGACCACATGAAGCTACAACTGCTGACGTGAGGTCCTGGCACATCCCCACCTTCATGCCCACTGATTTGACTAATTAGGCTACCTAGATGTTATGTTTTCTCTTCTGGAAAGATAGATTCAGCTGCACACCATGGCTGATGTGTCCTCAATACTTCACAACACTTGCAATTGGGCTAAAGTCCTGCTTATGCAAAGGAATGAAAGCTCTGGTTCCAGCAGGCATAAAAAACACATGACAAAAGCTGTACCCTTGCTCTCCTATAGGGAAAAAGTTATTTTCTTCACCACAAAATAATGATGTTTTACAAGAAAAAAATGCAAAAAAAGTTCTCTCTAATGTCCAACACTTCTGATGCACTGAACAGCACTTAATGACTTCAGGGCCTGTTCTTGCACTCTTTCCTGCCAATAGCAATGAGGGCCAAAAGATGCAATTGTGACTAGCTCTCACCCCGCTATACAACTCCAATTTTCTGATTCTAGCAGTACAGACTGTGTCACAGTTCTCTAAGATATTTCAGTCAAATTAAGTCAGCCTAGCAAAGACCTAGACTGTTCAAGCTAAGGCAGCTCATTTTGCCTCAGACAGGTTAGCACAGGGTCACGGAATCAGTTCCACCAGAGATCGAAGCTAATGGAGACGACCTCATGAGGAGATACCATGGAGCAGTTGGGACAATCTGCTATGGTCACTGCAGCAGGAAAGAATGTGGTGGGCAAAGGCCCCCAGAGCCTGTCACAGCCTCTAAGTCTCACTGGGATTCTGTGAAATCACACCTTGCTTCTCAGCAAAAGAATGGTCCATCAGCACCACAGAACCAGAACTGCTTTATACAAGCACACAAAAATATCCTCAGTGTTTGTACAGCCTCCCTTTATCTAATTTACTACAATAACGAGGGCAGAATACTTAGGGAGAATACTGCAGAGGACTTAGGGAGAACCCACTGTGTCACAGAAACGGAAAGGAGGCACAGAAAGCTAAAGCTTGCTTAAAGAGGTTATAACACCTCAAATCAAGTAACATTTAATCCAACTTAACTTACAAATTTAATCTAAACATGCTCCAAAGCAAACACAGCATTAAAAAACTTAAGACATGTGGCACTGCAGTCATCAGTTCTTTACTGTTTCAAGAAGCAACATGTACAAAGCAACTCAATACAGGCTCCAGAATAGCAAAATATTTGAGCACATACTTAACTGTATCAGAGTGTAATTTGACCTTGTATTTTATCTGCTCACAATGCCAGTTTCCAAAGTTCTCATTACGCCTTCTCCCAGCAATGTCGTCCTGTCACCCATCCTGCAGTTTCCTGGCTTACCCAGTTCTGCCAGTAGAACTGTTTGTGGACACGATGAAGCTGTGCTCTGAACTGCCAAAATAATCCAGCAGGAAAGTAATCAACCAACCAACCCAGCCCCACATTACCCTCTTTTAGCCATCAGCAACAGGGGCTTTTTAAAGCAGCTTTACCACTAAGGAAACAGTGTGGCCTCTATTTACAATGAATCCAGCTTTCAGCCTACAAAATGTTAACCTCCTCCTAAGGGAAGTGTTTTGGTTTTTTTCTTAAGGGCCATGCTAGACTGAGACCACAGCACAATATCTCACCCATTTTATTATGAACATACCACTCTCACTCTAAAATTAGCCTTGAAGTACTTGTTGTCACAGGGTCACAGATATTTTTGTAAACTTCCCTTTCATCATATACATAGCCAATCACCCTTTGCATATGTAATGCAGGGCAGCCAAAAACTGCCACAAACATGATGACAGATTGGTCTTGAGGCTGCCTTATTTATAACTTCCCAAACCCCAACTCCTTTAAGAAAGGCTTAGCCCTGCTTCTCTGATCGACCAGCAGGACTGCAGACTCTGTCAGATGACTGAGCTCATCCCTTCCCAACCAGCAACTGAAGTTAAGGTTTAATACATGCAGTGTACTCCTGAATACTCAGCAAAAGATCATTTTGTTTCATTATACACTACTGTAAGTGCAAAAGGATTATTACACATCAGTTATTTTGTAGTGTCTAGCTATTTCCATTTTTAGAAGAGAGGTCTTTCCTCACAGTATTTTTCTTAAGGACATTAAGGGCAAATACACATTAACAAGACTTTTCCCCTCTCCTGCCCCATATAACCTCTCCTGAAGGTTCACTAGAAAATATGCTACAAACCATCCAGTACACTAGTTCTGCTCTAGTGAGATGGACGTGTAATCAACAGAAGCAAATTGGTATAAACTACTATGAGGTAGAAGTGCTGTATACTGCAGAAAATGCATTTATTCCAGTTCACTATATGCAGTCAAAAACTAGAGGGAAAATCCAGATGATCAGTAATTTCACAGTTGGCTGACTTCTCTCCTCTTTGATATTACTTGTAAAATCTTTCCTTGGCCTCTGAATGTGTGAGCAAAGTAATATTTAATTCATTTACTTGTGGGTAGTAGAAATTAAAATAGCTTACTTTATTGAAGATGCTGAATAGACAAGAAATACATACAACATTCTCTAAATTAAATTACCAAGATGTCATAAACTATGTTAAAAAATACTCAACCGTCTACAATGCTAGAACAATATAAACAAGAAGCAAAACCTAAGAGAGTTGTTTAAGAAACCCAACAGTATAGAACATGAATATTCTTTGTTCTGGAGTAACAATATCTGGATTTGACAAAGGAAGATGAAATAAAATCCTGAAAAATCTGGGAAACTTTTTATATAGTTTATCAGGAAACTTGTTATGCAAACAACAAATATTTCCATAAAAGGTATGTCTAGGATCCTGAAAAATCAATGTATCACTGAAATTGATATCTAACAGCCAGTATTCTTACCTTATTTTATTCAAATGTGGGGTTCCCTGAATGACCATGACACAAAACTAAAGGATTGAAAGAAGTACAGAAGAATGTGCTTTTACTTTTAAAAATGCAAGTAGTCCTATAAGTAATTGAATTATGTTGCATTTTCCTGGGTAAAATCCATAACTGTAGTAAAGCCTTCATGGAGGGCATTTTCATCCTATACTGCTTCAGATCTGTGCAGAGTTGCCACAGCAGCAGCACAAGTAAAGGCACTGAAACATGGGTTAGCTGAAAAAAATCTGCAGCCTAGATGAGTTCAGTGGGAGCTGGTTGTCTAAGTCTATCTTATCCTGACAAAAATCTGACCCTTAGGCTGCATCTATATTGATGTTTTCCTTTAAAGCAGTAGGGCATTTGTGAAGCAAATTCCCTGACCACTCCTCCCCAGCATGCACTGATTCCAGTGACAAAGCCAGTTTGGTGCTCCTCAATTAGCTTGCTTTCAATGAGATTATTTGAGGCTAAGAAAGTCTGCAGCAGGGAATTTCCTCTCACCCCTCAGTTCCAATCAACAGCTGTCCTGGTTCTGAGGAAATGAGCCTTGGGTTTTGTTTTGCTTTGTGTTGTTTTTTTGGTTTTTGGGGGGTTGGTGTTGGTTTTGTTTTTTTTTTTGGGGGGGGGGGGGGGGTTTTTTTGGTTTTTTTTTTTTTTTTTTAGTAGACCACTTCATCAATACATTATGCCTAAATGAACGGCCAAGACTGGCACTCTCAGCAATTCCTCCCAACATAAATTGCTTAGTCCTGTAGCATAAACAGCTTTCTAAGAAAACATGACCTGGAAGTTGAACTTGCTTACAAGAGGACTAAATCAATGCTCAAAAAGAGCAACAGCTTCACATTCTGAGAAGTTGCCACTGGGCATCATTTGCACATCTTGTAATAAAAACAAAGTAGAACATTGCCTGATGTATTTATGAACCTTTTGTGTGGGCAAGGCATTTAACAATGAGAGAGCTTTATGAGCTACTAGCTAAACGTATTGACTTTCTCCAACATGAACTCTCAGTAAGAGAACCACAGAAAACAATCCCAGGAGGGGTGGGGGGCCCCCCAGCAGTGCGGGCTCTTAGAAAGCCTCCTACCAACAATGGACACATTCTCGAAAAGGACTGTCTTCTGGCAGTGTTAAATTCCTCCAAGGGGAACCTGTAGTGATGTGAACTTTTAGAAGAGGGACACGCTCGGTGAGGTGAAGAAGAAAAACCATGGGGGAAAACCTCACTGCTTTGCAATAGGGACAAGTTGCTTACAAACACACTAACTAGGTAATTTCTATAATTTCTGTAAAATACGTAATTTCACTTGAGCCTATGATTTACACAGATCTTCAGCCTTTACTTCTCAGCTAGACTTATTCCATACAAACAAATTATTACTATTCAAAGACAAACACTGAATAAGGCATCAAGCCAGGCATATGTGTTACTTTTAAACAAAAGAAATGAAGCCTTTAGATAAATAGATGAATAAGCAGCTAAACAGAAAGAAAGACAGGCAGATGATTTTGATAGGCAGACAAAGATCTCTACAGAGGGAATTCTTTTCTGTGTGTAGCACAATCATTTAGCCTGATCCTGACTTGACAGGATGGGTGTTACATTATGGTTCCAAAATCGACCCTGTTTTTGGCTTTTTTTATTGCAAAACAACCTGAAAAAACCTGCAAAAAGAGACAGAAGAATTTCTCATAACAGCGTTTGACTCAATAATAGCTATAATAACACAACATGCTGTCAAAGGAAACCATCACATTCCTATACAAAGCCACTCAGTGCCTGAAGGGATTGGCCCACGTGTCTGCCGCTTTCCTATTAGTGCCCTAGAGCAATTTAAGCAAGCTGCCAGCAAAGGCTCTAACTATATTTGATTAGTTTCAGGCCTTCATTTTTAGCGAGTCATCACCCTCTTAACGGCAGATGATGCCCTCTAGTTGGAATCAATGTGAGTGACCAGCTCACAATAGGCCAGATTAATGATGAAAAATGTGTAGTCAGCCTGGAGGGCTTTGGACATTTATCACCCACTGGGTCTGCCAAGCAGTGGGCTGCCCCCTGACTCATCAGGACAACACCCACCCTGCTTTAAAGAGTGGGTGCTAGCACTGTGATCCTGGCTTAATGAACCTCAGGTGAGTGAGGAGGACACTGCATGTGTATCATGCAGTAAACACAGTCTGAAATGTCTTTCCTTCTTGTCACTGATCTTGCAGTCAGTGTACAGCAACTACAGTAAATCTTTCCAACTACAAAATATTCCTATGTAAAGTCTCAGTTGAAAAGCGGAGAGTTTCTAATTCAGATAGAAAACCCAGACAATAAGCTGTGTACAAAAATGTGTTGCAAAATTTCTCTTTGCTAATTCATCCAAGGGAAGCAACTTTTTGACAGGCAAGTGAAATCTCATTACAATTTCATCAACATAATGAAAGGTGGGCAAGTAGATTTTGTGCCTGGTTCATAAATATTCATGTCAATTTTACATACCAGAGGAGTGGTATCTCATTAAAATAACGGAATCTGCATCATACCTTGTAAACATCTTTCTCTAAACTTCTGATGTTATGAAGGGCTGTCTACGGTACGCAATAACATAACTCACATTAAAACAGAGATGCATGCTGAAGCTCCGATCACCATGTGAATGCTGCCTCAAAAGTTATCCTTTCAGTTGTCATGCAAAGGGTGGTGAGATTTATGAACATGGTAGGCAAAATGGTAGAGGTGCTGGCAAAACTTGTCCATTTTCAGAAACATAGTATTACAGGGAAATGAAACACTACCAAAATATATACATCAGAAGCTTCAGCTAGAGACCCAATTAGGAAGAATAACCATACGCTGAGCTTTAAAAGATTAAATCATAGACCTGAAATTAAGCAGGGGGTGGATGGGAAATGTTCTAGTATGTAAAAACGGACTTAATCATGTCGTTAAATGCTTTCCTGTCGAGGCCTGATACCTCTCTATCCATTCTGCATCAATTTATTTTCACAATCGTGAAAGAATGTTCTGTCAAAAAAAAAAAGAATTAACAAAATGGACTTGTTAGCACAACTAACAAGCTTGCTCAAGGCTCATCTCATTTTTACAAGGAAACGATGGCTCTGTACGCCATTAAGAAAATGTAAATGCAACCATATGAGATCTCGTTGAAAATTCACAACTTTAAGGGAACACGAAGACTTGGGAAAACAAAGCAAGGTTTCCTTGTAAGGAATTTACGATCCATTCAGGCAGCTTTCAGTGCTTGACAGGAAAACAAATTATTATCTCAATTGACTTTTTAATTTAAAAAAAAAAGGTATATTTTAAAATTATACAAAAGCCTGCACATTAAATACAAAATGTCTGTAATCTTGCTTTCCATGGCAATCAGATCTGATGAAGTGCTTTCGTTTGGCAAATGTCCTAAAGACCCTAGAAACACAGTCATTATGTTTTGAACATTTCAAGAAGATCTCTTCATATTTAATGAAGTTATTTTCTCTGCTACTATGAGCGATACAGTAAATTCCTAAATCATAAATTAAGGTTCAAATTGCTAATCACGCTTATTTAAAAAAAAGTGACTTGCAAGATTAGTAACATTATTAAATTACAAAAGAGCTCGTTCAACCTAACAACTTAAAAATCTTTAATAGCTACCTTAAACCTCCCCTACCATTCACAGCAGTCTTTCTCATGACAGCCATTCCAAATGCAAA
This sequence comes from Pandion haliaetus, assembly GCA_013401275.1. Lineage (NCBI taxonomy): Eukaryota > Metazoa > Chordata > Aves > Accipitriformes > Pandionidae > Pandion > Pandion haliaetus. The sequence goes on along the minus strand of VYZV01005506.1, from coordinate 12,877 downwards.
AATGAGAGGCATGCCCATTGTTTTGGTTTAAATTGCAGCCTTACCTCATGTCAAACAAGGAGCAACATCCCCCCACGCTGCAATGGGATCAGACCTGGGATCAGGTCAGGCTCATTTCAACAATCGCTCTCTGTAGGCGTCCCCTTCCAGGACAGCCGCACATTGACATGCAAATACAAGAAGGGTCTTGTGTGGTACCTCCGCACCACGGAAAACACATGCTGCATGAAAAAACTTTGGCAGATTCTATATATCAGAATATAATTCCTTACTAACTGTTACACCATCTCCAATCCAAAGATCCTGGTAAATCATCATTTTTGTTTAGCATACTGCACATTTTAAAATGAACAGTAATCACCTTCAAAATTAGTGCAGCCATCAATTCTGCGTGGAACATATAAAGTAAAATATTTTTAAATTATTATTTCATAAAAAAGGGAAACAATAAATTTGCTAAAAAATGAAATGGAACATCTAAAATTTTCTCTCCTCTGTCCATTTCTCACAGAATTTAGTGTTCATTACATAGTAAAAAATTTGTTCTCAAATAAATCTTACACAATAGAGTTTGCTAACTTTGTTAAATTTATGTCATCTGTGAAAATTCTCAGATTTCTTATTGAACTCATTGCTAAGGTCATTAGCATCATCTCCATTTAAGCGAAGATCTTAGTCATTTCCATGGCTGTGCTTTGAATCATCAGGTCATCATCACCTTTCAAAAAGGGAAATGTCATTTATAACTTTTACTGTCTCTGTTTAGCACGTTTTACCAGTCACTTTTATTGATATCACACCTCAAGAAATCTAAAGATCCACTGTAATTCCTATTGTCAGGAACAAGGATTCTGAAAAAACATGTTTTCTGTTTGTTTCAAAAGCTCAGTATTAAAGTCTCACAGACAGAATTCTGAGTTTTGCTTGGGTGTTTTCCTACTGTTTGTTAACTGTAAAAGGAAGTGTTCATTGTCTGGATCTCCTGAGATTCATCTGACTACGTGGAATTGTCAGAAACATGCAGAAGTCATGTGTTTCCATAACCGAGCTTTATAAATTTTTCTTATTCCCTATTTCATTTTTCTTGGTCCACATTTTCTTATTTTTCTTTGCCATGTAATCACTCTGTATTCACACATATCTAACGTTAAAAAAACCAAAGCACTGATAATCTTTGATTTTACTGAGGACAAGATCATGATGGGGAGATGGCAGCAGTGGGGCTGTGTATTAGCCTTTCATCTCTGGAGGCCAACGTTCGTGTCTGTCAGAGGTCATGAGTTAAGAGATTTGTGATCTCGCCTTAATCCCTAGTGGATGTTTAGCCACATCATGAACCAACTATACAATTAGCAATTTCCACCAAAATTGAGACCCAGGACTGAAACACAGTAGTTTACAAGTCAGGATTAAGGTGCATGGTCTGAGCCATTTTGCAGTAGTTTATATGCTTTTCCATCGTATAAACTTTTTATGTTTGCTACATACCTGTGTAAGGAAAGCAGCAAATAACATGGTTCCTCAACAAAAACCTCTTCCAAAGGTGTGAAATTATATTACAACTCTATTTCTTTTCCAGAAATCAACATGGTGAAGTTGCATTACAAAGGCTCTCATTTTCTGGAACTCATTCTTTTTTTTCCAAGTACTGTTGGTTAAAATTGTGGCACTACTGAAATTAATAAAGATAGCACCTTCATTCAGTGTACACTTTACATTAAAATAAAAATAAGGGATTTTTTGAAATAGCAAAATATGAAGTGGCATGCACAATGCTGAAGACGGGGCATTTTAGACGGAGCACAATTTAGCTTTATGGCAAAGTACAATGGTTCTGATCAAAAACTGCTTTTTGATTTTGGCTATTACAGTTTACACTGATTAAGTTTATTGCACTGTAAACATGCTTATTTCTTCCCAGCAAAAGAATGCTTTTATCAACATTCTCATTCCCTGGTCAAATGGTAACAAGTTTGGGTGTTGGGTTTTTTTCTCCAGTAAACCTCCAAGTGTATATAGGGGTTAATAGCACTATGTAAAGGACACCCTTAATTAACATTACTACACTAGAAAAAGTGCTAAGTGAAGTCTTGAATCTAAAATGAAAAGCATCAAGGCTTTGGATTTATCAGCTCTGGTGAAAGAACACTGGGGAAGTGTCCTGGAAAAGCACAAACCGGGTTATGTAGTTTCTCTTCACAAATGGACCTCTTAACACTCCAGCAGAGCCTCAGCCTGCGACATGACCCGACTCAGCCAACTAAAAGATGCATGATGGCCAGGAGGGGCAGAACCTGAGCACACAAGTCAGTTCTGTCAAGGGACCTGAAAATGAATTGTGGCCACAGAAATAGACAGGAGATGCTGAGAGACCACAGGAACAATAAGGGAAAGGCCTATGCTTTTTCAAGGATGACAGACACTGTTTTCTCTGATGCTAAAAAAAAAAAAAAACAAACCCACCCAAAACTTAGCTGGTTTAGCACATGGGACTGTGAATCCAGATACGTCCCACACTATTGCCTTTGTTCTAATTCCTTCTTTTCCCCTGTTTTTTCCTTCATACATATTCCAATTATTAAGGTTACAATGTTATGAACAGTGTCAAGTTGACATGCACAAAAAAGAACACTGTGCTTCCTAGAAAGGAACACTGAAGGTTAACGAATGTTTGTAGCTCTGCACCTAACCTATACTTGTTCCAAGCATAAAAATGAAATATATTCCTCATCTCACTCACACCCACCAATGAGGTGAGGGATAAGCACTGTAGTTACACATCTCTATAAAGAATACATCCTTAGCTTCCAACTTAAAATGGAATCTTTATTCAGAGTTCCATTTTATTGTTTTTTACTGTCTTTCACAAAGGGACTGAAACGTTTCTATAATTAACTTTACCCTGGAGCATGCAAAGAATAGCTGTCCTCATTCCAATAAGAGCTATTTTTTCCAGGAGATCAATATATCTGAGACATAAAGCATTACTTTTTTTACAATAAAAATCGGGAACCTCTGGGCAGGACCATCTTACAGCTTTTGGATACTTTTCAGGAGGATGGATATTCCAGAAATGGTGGCAAATTAAAATGATTTGCTTGTTGTCAATTTTCTCTTATCCCTCCTCAACTTACCCCTGCAGCACAGTGTCTACATAACTGATGGAAACGGACACAACCATTTCTGGGGAAACGCGGAAATTGTTGTCTTTGTCTCCCTTTCCCATATTTCCTTCCAATAGGTTTCAGGCAGGTCAAAGACCAAAGCACATCTTGCATTATTGCTTGCTCTTTCTATTCAGATTTGTGCCCCTTCTGGATGGCCTTGTGTGCTATAGCAAACGTAGCAGTGTATACCTGCTGCATTCGAGTAGAAATTATGACAGTCTGTCTGAAAAGTAGATAGAATTCTACCCCCATCCCCAGTGAATCGTGAGATAAAAGCTTAAAGAAAAAAAAAAAGAAAAGAGGCTAGTAGGTCAGGTTTTGTGTACTTCCCTTTCAGAATGATTATCCTTGTCTTAAGAAATTTCCAGTTGAATAAGCTACAAATCACAGCTCTTTAAGGGAAGCATTGTATTGCTGGGTAGTCACCCTCCTTAACATGTAACTTCACCTGCTGCAAATGAAACATAAAGTAGCTTTCAGAGCTGTATAATGACATACTTCTCCAGTTTCTAGGATACTTCATTCCGTTTTAAGTTTATCATAAAGTGCACCATGTTAAAATACTAAACTTTTGCATTAATACTACTTCTCTAGAAATGTGTAAAGTGTCTTCTATAATATAAATTAAAGATAACAGCTTAGAGCTCCTTTATGCAAGTTTTGTATTATATGGTCTGATCTTGTTACAAAACTGTTTTGGAAAGATTGTGAGGAATAGTCGGCAAAATGGAAAAATCAATTATAACTTCAAACCCATGTTCTTATATACAAGATACTGGGAGTCGCCAGTCCTTGAAACCATGTTGTGCTTACTTGGAAAACATATTTTAACTATTAATTTTAGCTATTTTATTACAAACAAGTAATTAAATCAAGAAATGGAGAAGCAAGCAAAACCCTGAAAAATTCACACTGCACAGAAGAATTTTGCATTTTCTTCTGACAGTCATTGGCTTTCTGAAGCAATTTGCACATCCAGGAAGAAATAATAGTGACAAGTAGCCCTGAAGCCTTGTAGTAAGAGAAGGAAACAGCCTGTGAGCAACAGTGTATAAGGTCACTTGCTGATCTAATAGCAAAGATCGTGGAATTACTTGCAGCAACAGTAATACTGGTACCTCTTTTTGCTGCTGGTCTGAGGGATCTAAAAAATAAAAAAATTGTTACAAGAAAGAGAGCAACAAAATGGAGAAAATGCCTACAGCTAATATGGATTTCTAAAGCCCAAGACTTGCAATACAGCCACAGCTCCCTTTTCACAGCTCCTCAAAAAACTAGTAACATGGACTGTGTGGGCAGGATTATTTTATTATTTTTTTAATATAGTGTTGATAAGATTAATTACATGAAAAGCCCTCTTGCAATGGGACCCTGTGTCTTCCAGCGCTTTGAAGAAGCATTGCCTGCATTTTTTTTTCTTCCTTAGATAAACTCCATGAAAATACAAGGAGAGCTTATAAAACCAAAGTCCAAGATTCATTGGATTTGCTACCAGAACAGGTAATTTTTAAAGACCAGCAAACTTGATGACTAAGTAAGCAGGCTAGACATAAAAGGAGGTTTCAGTATCCCCTATCAACTGTGTCTTTAACACCAGATCCTTTTCTTTAGGTTTGCCCTGCATCCACAGCTCAGAGACTTCCTCAGTTGCAGTAAACTACACCTAGCAGAAGGGCAAAAGCTTTTTAGGCAGCCTGTTGCTGTCTATGACTCCTGAGATGTGGCTTACACCAGCTCCCAGCCTGAGTTCCTGCCCTTTCGCTTGCTGCCTTTCTGCTGCCCATCAGGCAGTCAACATCCTTCTCCCCTGCTCCACCTCAGACCTTCTGCGGCACGTTTTTGGGAAAGAGCAACAGCCCCCTATCTAGAAAGCTACCACGTAGGCAAGGACACAGCAGCCAGGACAATGCAAACGAGGAACCTTCCTCCACATCGCTCACTTACCAATTATTAAAACTCATCATACCTGTGACAGCTTTATTCAGGCTTTTAGATTTTAACATGGACATTAGCCAAAGTGCCATTGGATTGATCACCCTGACCAAGAACCCCCACAGTGGGAGCACACATGGAGTCTGAGCACAAGGCCACACTCTGTGAGGGCAGCAGCTCCAGACCACGTGCCCGAGCGCCCAAGAGGGTGGCAGTCTTAGCAAGAGGGTGGCAGTCTTAGCAAGAGGGGTGTCCTGGCAGCTCAATGTTGGAGATGCAGTTGCTGCTAGCTGTATCTTTTTCAGTCAGTTGCCTCCATCTGCACAACTTTAGCCTGGGGAAAATAAAGGTAAGGGCACTTGTGGCTAAGTTGTCTTTTGAGAAGACTAAGTGTCCTGGATAGGAAAGTGTGAAAAAGCTTTTTCACCAAAGGAGGAAGCTTTAAATCACATCAGGTACAAGGAACCCAACACAACTAAATGTGAAATCCAAGCTCTGATGAAGTCACTGGCAACAAATCCTACATCAGTGCGGCCAAGATTTTTCCTAGAGATGAAAATTAATAATAGTAAAAGTGGTGGTGATAATAATGATGATAATAATAATGTTAAAAATAAATAGTCTTGATTTCTATGGTCAAAGATAATAAAAACAACCAGCAATATTCAAAGAGTGCAGAACAACAGATGTTCAGTATTGCTACCTAATCTGATATCTTGACTATCCAGACTGCTAAACTTTTTTTTTCTTCTTCTTTCCCTTATCAACTGAAGCATCCAAAGGTATGATAATTAGGCTTAGTTAAGAGTTTCAAAAGCTCACATGGACACACTTAAATAACTTTGAACAAAGTTTATTTGGACTTGACAGAAGTGATTACGCATAAATTAACCCAAATCTACATGAGAACTGTGCCTCCAGAGGATCCACATTGAGATGCACTGGTTTAAATTAAAATCACTAAAAAATTTTGTGTGTAGACAATGTTATATGGCTTGGACACACAAGAATTTATGACAAAGGTATATGTTATACTACTTTAGCAGGTGTTCTAAGCCATTAAGTATGGTTTTAAACTTTCGCAACAGTGAAGTAATTTACATTATTTTAACTTTAGATAGTCTGATGTCTTCTTATACTGAAAAGTCTTTAAAATACCTACAGTGCCTGATTGTACCTTATGACAAGCAATCTAGCTCACAATTTTACTAGCCAAAACCCTTGTATTCTAAATATACTATCATCTTCATTTTGGCCTCGTTAAGGTAATTGACAATCTACAATATTGATAGTCATTGTTTTTCACTAAAGGCTTCTTTGTTATTACCGAAAATTCTACAAACCTCTTATTTAATGAAATCTTACAGACTCCTGTAAGAATTTATTCTGCAACAAAATACTATAGTGGCATGGAGCAGCTTTACTCTTATCGGGCAAACCAAGTTAGTGATGCAATTTCATCTTCAGAACTGTATTGCCTCACATTTTTGGGGGGGCATGTTCACAGACAGGCACGATTCAGAACATATTCTGTAATTCTGACATAATTTTGCATATAAAACAAAATTGTATCATACATTAATGATCAGGGGAAGTCAGTAGTATGTTTCCAATACCAGTGGCTCTACCTGCATATTATTAATCCCATAGTTGAGCTCAGGGGGGAAATACAAATTGGGTACAATTTTGATGTTTAATCTTCAGTTGGCTTTTGGTCTTCCCAGTAAACTATAGAAGAATACAGTTATATTATAATACAGTTTCAATTTTAGTCCTTTGTGCATTCAGTACAGCTAGACTCAATTGCCATGCCAAAGGCTTTGCTATTTTAACTATGTACTTAATTGTTATTTAAAGAAAACACTATTTAAGTTGTAAATACAAAGTCACTCCATCTGCAGGCTTACTTCATAACAGTAAGTGTCTGCAGTATAGGGACTTCCAGGTGCACTTTTTCCCAGGTAAACTATCTAGCTGACACTCACAGTACAAAAAGCACATTGCACAAAATGGTGAAAGTCTTAATTTGTAGATCATATCGTCAAATGGATTCTAAAAAGTTAATGTGCTCCTAACTTTGTACTCATCAGAATAATATGTGTTACTACCTTCGTGCATCATAAACAAAACAAATCATTATATACACCTCTTTATTAAAGCAGTGCCCTGGAAGGATTAAGAAAAAAGAACTCATAGAAATATTGTACAACCACACATTTCCAGTTCTATGATTCAGTACTGTAACCAACATTATAAGCATCTCTTATAGCATTTTTATACTCTTTCACATTAAAATTCCCACAATATATTCATAGTGGAGATGATGATAACACAGGTCATTTTTCCCCATCTGTATCAAAAGGCTTCACTGGTGAAGAAAATGCAACAGTTCAGTATTTATTGACAAGATATTTCAAATTAATACACTATAAAATCCAACAGATATTGAAACAAATATGCCATCTGGTATGAACTATGCAAACCCATCACCAAAAAATACTATAATGTGGATACAGGACAGGAACAAACTAGTATCTCCAGTGAACATGCTGCTTCTATACTTAACTAGCTTTAGAGTGCACATTGATGGCTGCTTTTTAGGGGTTCTTTTTTTAGCCCTTTAAGGAAATTAAAATGAAAATGCTCACAGTTTCGATTCTACAAAGCACTGAAAGAAAGCTAAATTGCTTGCTGATTTTAGATTTTGCAAAGTATGCAGCTGAGGTAAGCTGCACAGGGGAAAAAAAAAATTACACTTTACAATTAATGCCATTGTCTCTTGAGATGCAGGTGTGTTGTCCAGTAATATGGAGGCCTCTAGAGTAATTATTCTTTACACCAATCTTAACAAACAGGATTCTAATTACCTATAGGCATTCTGGGTACAGGGTTGTTTAGAAAGATTTAATACAGTTCACTATCACAAGGTTGCAAAAGGTAGCCCTGTAGAACTGCAGAATCCTCATACCATGAATAAAGCCGCAGTCATAAAGGATTAAAAGAAAATCAACAGCACCTTCTCTAGAAATTGATATTGAGTAGCCATCTTTATGGTAATTAGATTTCAAAGTTTGTTTTCTATGAGGCAGAAATTTTAGCAAGGTTTCTTACTCTGCAATTACTTGTAGAAGCTAACTAATCCTACTAATCTTTATTTACGCAAGACACCAAAAAAACCTCTCTCAGTGCTTCAGAGGTACTAATTTACAGGAGAAAGGGGAGAAGGAGGAAAGTGCAAAGGCTGCACTTTCTGGTACCACTGTCAATCCAGTCTAGTCTGCAAGCTTCTAGTTTTGCAACCCAAGGAGCATGAACACAGATGTGCATCCTTTCCCCTAACCACAGCACAGCTGCATCCATCCCAGTATCACTTGAGTTCTTTCCTTGGCTGTGGTTTTCCTCATGGCTATCACCCCTGCAGGCCTGATGAGTTTTCCCCACAGGAGACCCCCCTGCACAGCCATTGCATTGTGGCTGGTCCTGTTGAGCTCCTGCCGTTAGAGCTGTTCTGCCCTGGGCTTTGATCTTCTCAGATCTCACAAGTTTGAGCAAGACCATGCCTCCCCTGTTTGGATGGGAGTCCTCCAAGGAAAACACAGGTGCACCAGGAAGTGGTTTGATGATTCAAAGCTGACAATTCCCTCCCAGGGACAGATCCAAATCCTGTTAAAAACAGGGGATTTCTTTTCCCCATGAGCTTCAATAGAGACTGAATCAGAGACAATGTGGTATTCAATCTACACGTCAGGGCTGGAGTGAGGCAGCACTGCATTTCTAGGAGCTCTGGGTTTTTTGATAAAGTCCTCTTGTTTTTTAGTCCTCATAGCATCTATTCTCAGGATCCAGACCAAAGTCCAATTTACCTAATTACATTCTGCCTACCTAAATAATCTCCTATAGGTTCAATTTATTAAGTACACATATTTACTTCCCGTGCAGGTGCTATTACAGAGTTATCTTTCACCTTGAAGGCAGCTGTATGTCGGTGGCACAGGCATTTTAGTGACTAGCAAGAGTATTTCATAAAGTAAATGTTGAGAAAAATGTAAAAAAAGCATATGATCTAATAATAAAACTATCTAGTTACACATTTCTTGCCTGATATACATCATCATTTACTGACCAGACCCTCAGATGAACTAGCAGGTTTTATTTAGTGTGCATATCCCTTGACAAGTATACATTTGTCGAAACACAAGCAGGCATACAACTTAAATGTGACACACAGTTTGAAGTTTCTTCCACAAAAAAGCAGGACACTAACCAGAGCACACTATGGCAACATGGTGAGGGTACCAACTTTTAATTCAAGAGCACAAACTGCCAGGAAAAACATTAAAAATCAAGAAACACAAAACAGCAAAAGCAGAAAATGTCAGAAGCAGTATAAGGACACTAAGTTTAAAATGTTTGTGACAAAAACTGAGCTGCAATCCATAACGAGAAAAATATGACGGTTTCCTGCAGTACTTCAACTGTTCTCCTCTTTTCTATAGGTCCTACCAAGATACAGCTGATCAACTGTGCATGTAATTAATAATTAGCTGTTCAATTAAGTCTTATTACAAGCATCAACTGCCGTAAAGTACACAAAAATTACCCATTTGATAAAATGGAAAATCTTATACCAGCAAAGTATAACAAGCTAGAAGAAATAACTTCATCTAACAGTTTTAGTCTGTGACTTGAGCCTCAAGAAAATACAATGGGCCATCGCACATCACTCATGTTGGCAGTGGCCTGAAAAGGTTAACAAAGACCAGTCATCCCTGCCCACCCTCAGTGGCACTTTATAAGGTGATGTTGCCAATCTTCTCAGAGTGTACTACAGCAAACATTCCCTTACTTTCCCTCAGACCACAGACAGAGGCTTCTGAATACAACTTTATGTATCATTTACGGAGGAGAAAACTCAGCCCCTATATGGTGTGACATCTCTTCACATACACTCTCACATTATTATTCATTACAGGAGTCTTGGCCTAGAAGCCTGCCTCTAAATTCAGTACCATATTATATGCATCCAGCAGAGATTTCAGTGAAGTCCACCTCAACTGCTTTCAGGACTTCTGTACAGTGCCCAGATTTTTATGGAATATGATCACAGCAGGACAACGTTCTCCACATGCAAAACAAAAACTGGGGAGACATACTGTTTTGATTCTCCTCTTAAATCTATTTTGATAAATTATTCAGAGCTCGAGTACTGTTCTGGCTTAATTAATTTAATTAAATCATTACACTGAGCAGCTATAAGAGCCTGAATATATCCGCATGATTTTAATATCCCGAACACTAGCTTAGGGATAGTTTGTTTTGAGGAAAACATTACCCTCCAGCAAAATGAAGAACAGTATCACTGTTGATCTCACCAGCAGCATGGCAGTGCTATTTTAGTCCATGGCTTCTCTGGTGTACCACTGTGCATAGGCCCTCTCTTAATTAGAGATAGCCTTCAACAGAAATAAGCTTATAAAACCCACCCACCAAGCTACCAGAACATTAGTGGTGATATCCAAACTTAGATGAGCCTCTATAGTAAATGACAAAATTAAATGCACTTTCTCCCACAAGTCCCATCTCTGATGGGCTTTGTAAGGGCCAGGTTGCAATTTATACGAGCTTATGCAAATGGACACAGGGAGATACAGATAGTTACAAAAAAAACCAATTGTTCTTGCCTTCACATGAAGAACTATTCCCAGTAGACAAAATAAGACTTGTGTATATTTTCTTAAATTAGTTTCCTTCTTGTTCCCATGAAATATTCCTTCTCCTACTGTTGTGGTTTAAGCCCAGCCAGTAACAAAGCACAATGAAGCCACTTGCTCATTCCTCCTGCCCTGGCCTGGGTGGGATGAGGAGAAGAAAGCATAAAGAAAAGCTCATGGGTTGAAACAAGGACAGGAAGGCATCACTCACAACTTATGCTCATGGGCAAAAGACAGACTCAACTTGGGGTAAAAACAAAATCAATTTAATTTACTACAAGTCAAATCAAAACAAGATAATAAGAAGTAAAACCAAACCTTAGAACACCTTCCCCCACACCCCTCCCTCTTCCCAGCTCAACTCAACTCCCAATTTCCTGTACCTCCTCCTCCCAGCAGTGCAGGAGGATGGGGAATAGGTGTTATCTCTGCCGCTCCTTCCTCCTCAGGGAGAGGACTCCTCACTTGTCCCCTACTCCAGTGAGGGGTCCCTCCCACGGGAGACAGTCCTTCACGAATTTCTGCGGGCTGCAGTTCCTCACAAACTTCCCTGGCGTGAGTCCTTTCTGCGGGCTGCTCTTCAGTCACACACTGCTCTGGCACAGGCTTTCCCAATGGAGTCATGGACAACTTTGGGGGCATCCACCTGCTCCAGTGTGGGGTCCTCCACGGGCTGCAGGTGGGCATCTGCTCCACCATTCACCCCCATGGGCTGCAGGGGGACAGCCTGCTGTCTCACCACGGGCTGCAAGGCCATCAGCCTCCTCAGGCGCCCCTCCTCCCCCTCCTTCTTCACTGACCTCAGTATCGGCAGAGGTGTTCCTCTCACGTTCCCCAATCCCCACACTGCTGGTTCCCCTTCTTAAATACGTTCTCCCAGAGGCACTACCACCATCACTGATGGGGCGAGCCTTGGCCAGAGGTGGGTCCAAACTGGAGCCAGAGAAGCATCTAGCAGCTTCTCACAGGAACCACCCCTGCAGCCCCTCCCCAACTACCAAAACCCCACCACACAAACCCGAAACACCTACATCAGGTCTCCAGAATAGTTCAGGATTTTTGTTCACAAGTTTCTGGACTTTAAAATCCGTCCTTCCCAGTTCTCCACCTCTGATGAGTGTTCCTAGGCTTACAACCTAAATAAGCCACCTACTTTGAAATCATGTCATGTTGCTCTTTGTATTCTGCCCTACCCAGAACTTCTGGGAGCCTCTCCCAGTTTACACATCTCTTCCAAAGTAACTCTGAAAGGCCCATGTTAGTCACAATTCACCCAAAACATGAAAACAAACATCATGCTTCATGAAACATGACTGTCACTGTGTTTCAGCGTATACAAAAATTAAAAACCAAAGGCTCATGTTACACAAATTTTTTTTCTTTTTTCAAGTTTTAGATAAAATACAGGAACAGCCATTAAGAAGTTAGCCCATGAACTGGACAAAGGATGACTGTTTTCCCATGCTGAAAGGGCTTGAGCATTTTTAAAGGCTGACAGAGGCTATCAGCAGACTTACAGGAGGCCTGAGAAAACTCATCTCCCCATGAACGACTTGACTTCACTGCAGGGATAGGGTAGTTTAAGCCTGAACAGAACCCCTAGAGTGGCTACATAATGTTACAAATATTTTCAAATCCAGATTGCCTTTAGCTAATCTGTATCAAACACAAAGGTTTTCCTTAAGCCTGAAGCCCAACTGCAACACCCCGACAGGAAACAAAACTTCTCTGGACAGGGAGGACGGGAAAAAAATCCTAAACCCTAGAGGCCACGGGTTGAAAGCTGAACTGACCAATCTGACACACATCAGGTACACAGGAGTGTTGATCTTTCATCCAACAGGGATCAAAATGACCACAGATCATATTTGACAAGCGTATAAACAGGGCCCCACCAGAGGACATTTTGAGAGAAATCGGTCTTCCTCAGAGCAGCGGGTCTGCAGTCGGGGACTCTCCCCTTGGGTCAGGACACTGCCCTAGGTAAATCCTTGAGGTTGAGTGCCCTCATCTTTTAGGTGTGATATGTGCATTTAGAGTCATCATTTCTAAACCTTAAGAATTCTT
>VYZV01005505.1:191477-226548 GCA_013401275.1 Pandion haliaetus | reverse complement strand
CAGTAAATGAAATGAGCTATGGATGGCATCTGTCAGATTTTATAGGTTATCTTGACAAACAGAAGTTTGCCTCTGAATTTTGTGATTGGCGCTAAATATTTATAAAGTGAGCTTTCAATTGTACAACCCAGTGTGACATTTGTAATTAATGGAAAGTCATATGCTAGTTTTCAGCAGATCTAGCTGTAGAAGTTTGCCATAACAGGAAGCTGTTACTAAAGGAAGTTAACCTTCCTTTTAGATTTATNCTTCATAATTACCTGCATTGTCTTCCTTTTTATGGGCTTGTTCCTGTGGTCTCTCGAGGACCCTCATGAGGCTCTGAGTACCATCAGTCTCTAGCAAAGCTGTATTGGAATTTGTAACATTCAACAACTTGTATAGACACTCAGCACCTTGTCAAACTGAGCTCACTTTTTTTTGGTTTGGAAACAGTTTTGTGACTGTTCCAGTTGCTATTTCTGTGCTTGTCTTTGTAGCCAGGGTGATACTTGAACTTCATTTAGCAATTGTTCCAATGGTGGCTCATGGCAAAACAAAAACATTCACCAAAAATAAGTTCCATGTAAAACCTTTATAAAATAACATACTTATGTTACTGAAACATTTTAAATTTCAGGGTCAGTTAAGTGAATTGCTAATAGCACTGGAAGAAAAGTCAATGAAGATTGAAGCATTTGTGAGTGATATTGAATCGCTATTTAACTCTGTTGAGGTGAGTCCAGTGTTTTCTTTCCCACTACAAAATTACTTCTAAGATACACTTGCCTTGCTTTGTAGCATCATTGCTTCCACTAAAAGGGGCTGTTTCTTCAGTCCTCAAATTGACTTCTCCCACTGGAATGTGTTAACTTTAGGGAAGGAAAAAGATTGCTTTTTCTGCACGTTATTGCAAAGTGGAATATGTGACTGTCAAGCACTGGAAGAAAAAGTTCCCTTAATTTTGTTTATGCTAAAAAGCTCACACTGTGTCTTTATTTAGAATCCTGTATGAAGCATCTAAATGAGTTGCCCAATGTCTTAAGTTCTTAATGCCCAAGTTCTTAAGCCTTGAAGATTGTCTTAATTTCAGTTGGAAGTATGGATTTTTAGCTATTTTGTAGTCAGACTTCCTGTCTCGGTGCTTAAATATAGAAGTTTAATTTTAAACACTAACAGTAAAAAAAAAAATCTGCCATTGTTTTTAATGTATTTCTCTAGCATTATTCCTCCCAGATGAGCTTGCTTACAGAAATAAAGTTGTCTTATTGTCAGGATGCCAGAAGAAGTCTGGTGGATGGCTTGTGTATGGCTAATTGAGGATTTCTGTATATTCATTAAATGTTGTAATTTTATTCTGCAGATCAATTTACATTTGGTTTTATTTTGCAGGAAAACTGTAAGAAAAATGCAGAGTTATTGGAAAAGCAGAATGAAGAGATGCTTAAGAAAGTGGTAGCACAATATGATGAGAAATCAGAGAACTTTGAGGAAGTAAAGAAGATGAAAATGGAGTACCTGTATGAGCAGATGGTTAACTTCCAGCAAACTGTTGATTCAGCAAAGGAAACTTTGGAGACAACAGTAAAAGAAATGGAAGAACTTGATGGATTTGTTTTCCTAAATGTAAGTAAAAATGGCTTTCATACTGTAGTTTTTATGATACTAGTTAGGAAAGCACTTATACTGTATGTAGGCTGAGAATGGGTTATTTACCCTCCCCTTTTTTTTTTAGATAGCTAAATCCTGCAAGCTCAGCTATTCCACTCTGAAACAGCTAGATCATTTGCCTTTGTCATGTGAATGCTTAGAGAGAATTGCAAAGATGATGCATAGGATGAAATCCTAGGATGAAAATGTGACTTATTCCATTAAAATAGTTCTGTTTTGTTTTGTGAAGAAAAGGCTAAGAGACAGTCTGATAATTTGTCTAGAATTAATTATCCACTGAGGAGCAAGAAATATTAGAGTAAAAGGTACTTTACTGTATGAAAAATAAAGGTGAAACAAGAAAGTGTAACTGAAAATTATCTGAAGCAGAGTTGTTGTTGGGTTGTGGGGTTTCTGTGTTTTTTTTTAAATGAGCAGACGCAGACAGTAGTTATGCACTCAAATTATTGAGTCTGTGATAAATGTTTACTGCTGAAAAACAGTGAGTAGCTGTGTGGTGCTTAGCTGCCAGCCAGAGTTAAACCATGATGGTGGGCTAGGTTTATGAATGTGCATGTGAGGTATATGTCTGTAATGGTCCTTTCTGGATGTAAAAATCATCCCTTGTGAATCTGCATGACTGGAGTTACCTAGCTCATACAGTTATCAGTTGTAAACTGGTTTCAGAGGGTCTTGCAGGTTAATCATTAATGGCCTGGGTCCACCAAGTTTGTTCTTGTGCTGCAAGACTTGTCTATAAGTGAGCCGTGGCACTTTCTCCTCTATAGAAGTGTATCAGCAGTCTTGAAGGGGATGGGATTTCTGGGGCAATAATCTTCTCCCGTTACAGAATTAACACATAGTCTGGAAATTGCAGAGAAACTATCCTGGGATGAAAGAAATTAAAAGTTCAAAGTACTGTCTAAAGACTGATCATTTATGCAAAATAAAAGAGCTTTCTACATACAAGCCCACAGCAGCAGTTACAGAAATGGTGGAGCAATATTTGGCTTTCTTCCCTCCTCAGAGCTACGCAATGTCTTAGTATCCTGTAACCAAGTGAATGCTGTGGTAGATTTTGGGATGGATGAAAAATATAGCTTATTTTCCTGAGCTTTGTGAGGTACTGGATTAGTGCTTTGGCAGAAAGATAACTTTGTAATCTGAAATTCTTTTGATGAAATTTGGTGAAAATTATTAGATTCCCTGCCCCCTTCTGTCAGTGATAAAGGACAGGAACTTTTCTGTCCAAGAGCCAGGAAACATTAGCTGAAGATTCATGGAGCATGGGAGAAACTCTCACTCCATGACTACAAATCTCACCCATCTTCTAGTAATAAAAAGTTATGAAGGAGATTTCAGCTGGAATTTGGATTTAAGTGTTCTTTATGTGCAAGTGATTTCTTTCTGTAAAAGCCTTGGTTTAAGAAAGTATTTGACTGTGCTGTGGTCTTTAAACCTGGATACTGAATACTGACCCCTCAAGAGCTTAAAGTCACATTTAGACTCTAACAGCCTGTTGAGCCAGAGCTTTGAAGTGGAAGATTCTTAAGGAACCAAATTCTCTGCTGGTGTGACTAAGCAGCATCCCAGGCAACATCAAGTCAATAAAGCTGTGTGTATTTTATGTCTGTGGAGAGTAGCAAGACTGTTAGATGAGTGGCTCTTCAACATTTTCAGGGTTTCAAAAACAGTTAATACTTTTTTTTTTTTTTTCCTCCTCTAGTCATCTAAAGAATTGAATAAAAGGTATATGAAGTATGGGTTAAGTGCACTGTAGTGAGTACTGGGCCTAGCATGCTGGATGCTTCATTTAGTATTTGCAAGCTTTGAAAACACACTGCTAATATTCATAGCTACTTTTATAAACCTTGCAAATAATGAAATTAAGTGAAGAGGTTTTATACTTGTTGCTGTAACTGACTGGTTTTGAAGTGTTTTGCACATGTTCTGTAATACATCAATTAAACAAGTAGCATTTTAAAATGTCAGCTCAATTTTAAATCTCTATACAGATATTTTTAAACAGGTGTTCCTTGTAGTTGTTATTATTATACACACATATACTAAAAACCATTTTGACCATGCTTCCATCTCTTAGACATCAGTGGTATGTTCTTTTTTCACTAGTCTGGTTCTGTATTACCTGGTCTCTGAAAGGTTATAATGCAATGTGTCACTCTCATGGCTGGGGTTGTTGGACTATATTTCTGAACATAACTCCAGAAAAAAATGAGATTAAGTAGCTTTCAAAGGCTTACCAGGAGACTACAGGCTGATGCTTTCCCATACCTCTTCATCGGCACTGCGTGATTCAGGATGTGTCAGAGGGCTGGTGCCTCATCACAGCTGTATCTTGGCCTGCCTGCACATACCAGTAAATACATACAATCACAAACAGTTCTTTACCATGTGTGATTTCCTCAAGGGAGTCATTTTGGTGAGGCCCATTCTTTATGAGAGAAGTGTTCAATTATAAGCCCCTATTCCCCCAACAGATTTTGCAAGGTGAATTACAAATGCCTAGACAGGCTGGCTGCAGGCTCCTGCTATGCAAGCCCCCAGACCTGCTTTGCCTACACCACCACCACTGGCTTTGCCCAAAAGGCCTGGGCGTTGCACAGTGCATATCGAACATACCCTCGTCAGTGCTGCCTCAGCCATCACAGCAATACATATGATGACGTGGTCTGGGGTATGACAATGACATGAGGGTTCGTTTGTGGTCAAATTACACCCCTAGGAGAGCGGTCTGAAGAGAATGTGCCAAACACCCCTTCATGGTTCCTATTAATCTGCAGAATTAGGACTATAAATTTGGACTCGCCTGTTGTAAGTCAAAATGTGAGAATCTGGCCACATATCTGCATGAGAAATAGAGCAGTTATAATGGGACAAAACAATTTTCCAAGGCTCTCTGTATACTTCGTCTTTACTTGTTTACTTACACACACTAAACTTAAAGTTTATTCTGTCTTGTGCATGGGTTTGGTTATTACTTTACTTTGATAATACCTGACTTGCTAAAAAAGGTTAAGAACAAGTCTATATAACAATGCATGTTTTTCTAAAGAAAGTGTATTTTATATTTATTGTGCTTTGTTAAGATTATGCATAATTAACTACTTCAGTGACTGAAAAAAAAGAAGGCAAGAAAGGTAAAATTCTGTTCCCTTGAAAAAAAAAAAATCTTTCATTTCCTTGAAGCTGTTTCTGCCTCAGAGTTAAAAATATGTTGGGTTTTTTCCTATAATGAACTCAGCAAGTATGGGCTAATTAAATGGAATCTATCTTCCTTCTCATGTTTTTTTTTGCTTGCCACAAACAGCTGCTTTACATTATATCTCTGGAGTCAGCTGCTGTAGTTTAGCAATAAGGTTTGTAACCTTTAAAGGCACTGCATTAGTAAGTCTAACCCTTGTGCACTTGGGAGTCTTGCTGTGAACTTCAAATCCTCACCTTCTTATGGGTTAAGTGTATACAGCCAGTGTGCACGCTCACTGTGCTCCTGATCTGAAATCACAGTATGCTCTAAATGTTCAAATTCAGGAAAACAGCTTCTCCTCGCATGTTGTCCTCAAATTCATGGGAAATATTTAGAGAAGTGTACGTTGCGTGGTCATTGCTTCTGGCCTTTGGAAAACTGTATGATGCCACAAGGGATTTATACAGACAGCTATGTGTTTTCTTCCAAATAGGTTACTTTCTGCAATGGATACTACCCTCTCCTTAGAAAAGGTGCCCAGTGCTTTTTCACTGTTTGAGCACTACGTGGACAGTCCAGGACAAAGCAACCAGGACTCCTTAAAACATGTGGCTGGTAAGAATCTCAGAACATTGTCTTCACAAAAGCTAATGTTTTGGCAATGCTTTGGAAATTTTAGGAAGCTAAAAATGGAATCTATTTGAGAAGTATAAATTTGCAAGCCATGTAATTAGCAATCAGAGTTGAATGTAAAATGAAGTCTAATGTGCACAAGTGTTTAGCTTATAGTAGGGCATTAAGATGAGCAACAGAGGGAAGAGTGCTAAAGTGGGAGATTCTTGCATAATTTCGGGTACGTGTACCTCGGACTAGCAGAAAGTCTCTATCTGTAAATCTCTCCAGGCTAAAGAAGTTGGTGTTCCCTTGCAGACAGGGACAAAAGAGGCAATCAAAGGGTCTCCTGAGCTCTCTTCCCCCAAGGGGGGCAACCCCAGCATTGCTGGTGTGGGGAGGAGAGTAGGAGGCTGGCTAATGGCCGAGATCCCTGGGCTTGGGCCAAGTGAACGGAGGCACCTGAAACATCCATGGGACGTGAAGGGAAAGTGGTTAACTGTAGCTGGAAACAGCCTCTGCTTCAGAGGGCAGCAGTGAAAATTGGGTAATAATGGTGTTCATTAATCTCTATCTGATATTTCATGTCCTGTAAAAATCCTGCCAGTGTGGGCTTTCAGCTCTGCCTGTACATACACCTATAGAAATTATCTGGATCTGAACAGCTGTCAGTGAAGAAATTGTCAGCACCAATTTGTGGATTCATTTTCCTCATAACGGGGTCTCACTCCAGTGCTTCTTTCTCAAGAGCAGATTTGTTTAGAGATCATGCATCTCACTGTCATACTTTGTGACCTCCCATTCACCATCACACGCACCACCACCACCATAGTCACTTTCTGGCTTTTCAAGCGAATCCTCTTTCTCACATGTTTGGTCCCTGAGCACTGGAACTAGAGCATCGATTTCCTTAAGGTGCTTCATTTCCTGGCTGGATTTTCAAGTGCCTAGGGTAACACTGGAGAAGTGCTGTCTTGCACAGACTCTCTGGTGTCTAATAAGAGCTGAGTGCACTCAGCAGTGTGACTACGGGGAGATCACCTCTCTCCTCCACACCACTACTTTTATTAGACCTAGAGGAACTGAATATATCTGAGACCTCACTTCCCTGTCAAATTTCTATGAATTTGCCTGCGGCATTCAAAGGTTCTCAGCTGAAGTTGGACAGGCACTTGTGCATACAGTGTTATCTCAGTGTCATTATTTAGCAAGTCAGATAAAAAGATCTTTTTGTAACCTACTCTCAGTCAGAGTTATCTTAGTGGTGCAATGTGCTATGTGTCTTGCTTTGGTTCCTAAAACTCCTCTTGCAATCCCATGGGATGCAACTATTCTTTCCTCCTGGGCTGCTACCTACTGGCAAGGTCATCCAGGGGGACAGACCCATTTTGTCATACTGTATTTCCTTTTCTCACAAGTCACCAACACGTTTTTCCCTAAACTGCTGAGATCCTCTTTTCAGTTTAATTTGCATTAACTACTGTGTTTGCTGAACACCAAATGGCTCCAGACCAGTTTGCTTTGACTAACTGGAAATGAATGACTGTCCACTAGCAAGTGACCTTCAAAGCTCCTCATTCCTTATACTTTCTTCTCTTTCTCTTTCTAAAATACCTGGTTTTCATTCTTCACTTCCACCACCAAGTATTTCAATTACTATGGTGAATTTTACTTTGGTGAGCAGTAGACAATTTTTTTTTTTTTTTTTTTCCAAGATTACACCCTTCCTGAAGGAAAATAAGAGGTAAATGCCTAGAGGAAACTTTATTTGGAATTGGATGCCTTGAGTACATCTTTTGTCACATACTGGAAACAAATGTCAGGCACTCAGAATTTTTTTGACTGAAGCCATTTGATGAAATATGTGTGAATTTGCCATGATTCTCCAATCCACTTATTTTCCCTTCAGAAAGTATAGTCTTTTACAGAACAATTTCATAGGACTTTATTTTCACCACTTCAGAAACATCTTTCCTTCAAAATGCCCCCATTTCCAAATTTTCCATATCCACTAGTGAAAAGCTTTCCCCTCAAATTCTTCCTCCTTGCATGTAAGCCACCCCCATTAACAAATACATAAGCATAAAAACCACTTGCAGCATGCCATTGAGCAGTTGGAACCCAGGGTCTGCCACAAGAAGAGTGGGAATAATTTAAAAATGGAAAATTTATTATTTCCAAAGCCCGCCACGCATCCTGCACTTTTATACCAGAAGGTGAGGACCTTTGCTGATTGTAACAATCTTCCATTAGAGTCACAGAAGTATATAACTACTCTCCTTCAAGTCCACAAAGCCAAGGAAATGTTATTTCTCATTACATTGGAAAGGGGTAAATGTCCACGAAACATTTGGGATTATTATTTTTTCTCCTGGGGGCTGTGGAGATTAGGTAGCATGAAGTAAAAAAATTCCTTACGCTACAGCACTTCAGTGAAAACTGAACTGATGAGAAAATGTCACACTTTCCTGTGGAAAAATAGGATTTAGTCAAACTTGTGGTGTAAATATCTCATTTCTTTGACTAAAATTTATTTTAAAAGGGATCAGCACTTTGATAACACATAAATGTTCTCTTTCTGAAGAGCATAGTTCAACTTCTTGCTTTGAAATTACTTCTTTTCAAAAGTTTGTTTCATATTATGCAAAGGAAATTAGAAATCAAATGTTTTGCAATGTTACCGAACTGAATTTTGATCTATAACTTTTTTTTTCAGAAGTTTCATTCATTAAGCTAGCTTCTATTCAAATTTGGCATAATAATAAATCTTGCAATTATGGAGTTTCTGTGATCATTAATAGCGGTTTCTAGGCAACTTCACAGGAAAAAAAAAAATCTGGTTTCCCCACTGGGTCCACTGAAAGGAAGTCTTTTCCTAAAGACGATCAATTTTTAAATTGACCAACTCTAGATGCAGTCAAAAGACAAAATGTGGATTGTTTTTAGCAATGAGAAGGACAATTTTTTTCAATGGGAAGCAGATGTAATCTAACTGTACTGGTAGCTCTCTGTATAAATCATAAGGAAACAGCCAGCATCTGCATTTGCCTTGTTCGTGCCACAGGGGATCATCATCATTACTGTGAAGATAACTGAAAAAAAGCAAAAGCTTTTTGCTGAGATTCTAAGAGAATTCATGCAATATGGAAATTTACTGGGTGAAGAAATAGAACCATGTCTTTTCATTCCCTGCAATCACTTTAACAATGAGCATCTTTTGGGGCTTTTTGCTTCTTTCTCTCCCCTCCCTCTCTTTTAAGCCATAATAGTAGAGGGGAACAATATCTCATCAGGGGTGGATCTGTGCCGATCAGGAGACAAAATTTATATGAAATGTGGGGAGCCTTGGAGGTCTTCGAAGCACTCTTTGTGAGGGATGCTCCTGGTTGTCCCATGGGGTTCAGGTGCTTTGGCAGAGTTCAGGTTTATCTGTGCACCAAGGATTCTCTGTCCACTGGGTCTGCAGGGAAAATGACCATGCCAGGCAGGAGCACCTGGCTGTGCAGCTGCAGTAGGAGTCCACCTCTGGGCAGGGGTAGTCCCAAGGCTGCAGGGAGCCTCCTGCTCCCCAGTGCTGTTAGAGCCTTCCTTTGCCTAAAGAACATCCCTG
Source organism: Pandion haliaetus (assembly GCA_013401275.1). NCBI lineage: Eukaryota > Metazoa > Chordata > Aves > Accipitriformes > Pandionidae > Pandion > Pandion haliaetus. The sequence continues at coordinate 217,492 of VYZV01005505.1, read as the reverse complement.
TTGCTGTCAATGTCAGTGGATTTGACACACTGCATGAATCCCTTCCTCGTGCGCCAGGTCCTTTACCCGGCCTGCCTTTCTGGGATCAGCCATATGCGTCTGTCTCTGGAGGATGCTTTCTTCTTCTGCAAGCTCCCTCTCCCTGTCAGTGAGCTATCCCATGCTGTTTGCTACAAACAAGTGCTTCCAGTGTCTGCTTTCACGGGCATCCTCTTCATAGGGTGTCCCCTCCTCTGGCGCCTGTGCTGCAAGGCAAGGTCAGGTAGTGGAGAAGACAGTCACCCAAAGGAGCCTGCATTAGGCTCCAGGGTCTTCTGGCTTTTCTGAGGAGGCAGCCTGAAGTTATCAGGAGCCTCTTGGGGTTTCAGCAGCACATGTGCCTCAAAGTGGAATGCAGAGCTGGAGAGCAATCCCTGTGACTGAAGGAAGCAGTTCACTTTAGGAAAGGAGAGAGGTTGCTGGAGCTGTATGACAGCTCTGCGTGTCCAGGATTGCCATAGCCCTGGGAGTCTCCCTGCTGGAGATGGAAAATGAACAGCCATGCCATGACTCAGCTGCATGATGGTCCTGCCCCATGGGAAAGGACCCCAGGAGCTGGGCAGGGCATGGGCACACACTCTGCACTGGGTTCAGGTGGTCCCAGTACTAGGACTGGATCTTATTTTGTCCAGACTGTGAGGGAAATGGGCAGATTCCAAAGCTGAGCAATTACTTTTCTCTGTTCCTAGTTTAGGAGGACCTATTGCTCTAAAACTGCACCAGTATTCCGTATTTCATGTACTTGCTGTACTTGTTCTGTGGAAATAAGCAACCTGAGTGAAAATAAGCAACTGGGTTGCCTCACGAACCTGTAGGTAATTTGGCTGAAAATAATGGAATGTGAATAACAACAGGAGACTTTCCTCTCAGTCCCACAGACACCGACTGTCGTACCTCAGGAACCAAACTCGGCCACCAGCACCTCCATTGCCATCTACTGGGCTGTGAACGATGGGGACGCCATCGACTGCTTCCAGGTCTACTGTATGGAGGAGCTGCAAGCCAGCAAAGATGCAGGGGGTGCGTAAGGTCTTGCCTTCTTGATGGCAGGAGTCCTTTCTGTTCTGGTCTGGGATCAGTAGAGGGAAGGCCAAGCTACAGGGGAGGGCCCAGGATGCAGAGAGAAGAGGGGCTGTGAAGACTTCATGCATAGGATTAAGGATGGGTATCGGTGGAGGACAGCGTGAGGTAGATACCATTCCTTTTCCTCCCCTTCATCCCCCAAATGCAAGATAAATATAATGGTCTGTAAAGTGCAGGGCAGTTGTTTGCAGAGAAGCAGCACCATCCCTGTTGAGCTACCCTGTTATTAAGTGGCCTGATGTTCAGAGAGAGGATTTGTCCATGCTGCCCCGTGGGTACTCATGGGGACTGCAGATAGAGCTCCCAAAGGGATGGGCTGCATCAGGTTTTTAGGGCCCTGCATGTACTTTGGAAATGTGTTCTAATAAAAATAGTGACAGGAAAAGATAATCAGTATTTCCACATGTAGACAAAGATTTTTTTCAAAAGGACATTAAAATATTTCAAATGTTAAATACGAAATTGAGAAAAGAGGATTGAAATGCTCACTCATTAAAAAGCTCAGACTGATCATAAAGTCACTTTAAGCACCTGGGCTCTGCACAAATACATGTGTGTATGTGGGTATGTGTGTATGTGTGTGCATGCTAAAGGATGCTAAGGGCTTTTCATAATTGTTAATTTATAACTAAGGGCTATAAAGTCCATTATGAGAAATTATTATGTTATAAAGCAATGAAACCAAGGTTGATAACTGCTGATTGTATGTCCCTAATTTGCAGTCTAGTTCTCAGCAGGACTGAGGGCCATAATCTCCCCTTGCCATCAATGGGGTTTGAGTGCACTCAACTCAAGGGCGCATCAGAAACTCTGTCAAAACTGAGTCAGAGTGAAATACAGAGATCTTAGCTAGTAATGCTTTCTGGATTTTTTAAATTGACTGGTTTTTACATGTTAGTTGAGAGGCGCAATAATAGGCCCTACCAGTGCAACACGTGCGTGTGACATCCCATGCCTGTGTGTGTTCCTCCTAGCATTGGTGGAAGAGTACAGAGTGACGGTGAAGGAGAGCCACTGCATTTTGGAGGACCTGGAGCCAGATCGCTGCTACAGTGTATGGGTCATGGCTGTGAATGGCACAGGCTGTAGCTTACCCAGTGAAAAAGCCATTTTTAAAACGGGTATGTACACATTTTGGCATTTGATTAATATAAGCTTCAGGCCCTTAGGCCAATTCTAGTCCATAGTGTTACCGAAACAGAAGAAACTGCTTCATTTAGCCCATCTAGCAGATAGCAGGCAACTCACGGTTGTTTCCCTTTTGCTAAGATATAGCGGCATAATTGCGCCTGGGAGGAAACTTGAAGGCATTCAGATTTGAAGATGTTTCCAATCTTGGGCCTCGTGACTGGGGTATTGGGGTAGCACATTACGAATTTCTCTTGTGAGTGCAGTGCAATGCTCTGGTTAAGCTCTGGGAAAGCCATTTGGCTGCTCCCTGCTGCTGCTTCTCCTGTGGAAAATGGAGGTAACAGCTGCATTTTTTGCCTCTCTGCCATCCTCCCAAATACATCTACACTGCATTGCTTTAAATTATTTACTTTTCAAGGGAAGGCCTGCATCACTGAGGTTACACACCGAGTCTAGCTCAGTGGGACAAAAATCTCAGGTGTGGCTGAGAGGCTCTGCTGCTGTTTAAGTGGTATGAATTGAGTAATTAGACGAGTATTTTTTATGAGCTTCATTTGACTGATTAATTTTTCTGAGCTTTAATTTCTTTAATAATTTGTATTGACAAAACTATTGCTTCTTGAATTACAAGCAAGGTGAAGCATCTTGTGTCTGAGGCTCTCTCGCCAGACAATTTTTTTAGTGTTACAAGATAAAAACAATCATTCCATTCTTGCAGTCAGAAAATACAGACAAGAAAGAGTATTTAATAATTTTGTAATGAAATAACTGTATAACAGTGAGTATATTGTTGAAATCACCTGGCAGCAACGACAGCTTCAAGCCTTTTGCTTAATCCACTAGACTTCAAATTTGTTAATAATTTCCTTGATATTCAATTTGCTATTCATATTTTTAGCAAAGATTACCTTCCAGAGAATTCAAAGTAGAAATTCAGATTTTGTGACCTCAACAATGTAATTGTGAGCATGGTGCAGAATAATGAATTATTACTAGCTAATAAATCATAATTTAAAAAGGGATTCTCACCTCTCTGAAGCCGTTATTTTAAGAACTGTCTTTGCCTTTTGGCATCAGACTCACCATTCTTTTTCCCAAAACCGAAGCCTTCTAAAGAAGTTAATTTCCTTGAGTCATTGATACCTTCCTTTAGCCTGTTTCTTTAAGAAAACAAATAAACTAGATCACATAAGGGCCCATTAAACACCTTCCCTCAAGCTGAAGTGAACTTCCTCTGGAGTGCACTGAGCCCCAGGTGGACTTGTGGGGACATTGCTGAGCACTGACTGATACAAAACCACTGCATCCCCTTAACACCAAAGGTGGAAAGATGAGCACTGGTGATGGAAACAAGTTCTTCAGTGTGAGCCCAGCAACTCTGATATAAAGCTAGAATACTTTGATTCTTCAAGTAGCCCAATGAACTCAGAAGCAAGAATTTAGAGTTCATTTTTAGTAATTAAAAGTTGGCATATACAAAAACATATTTTGCTGGTATATGCAGTTATGGGAACATACACATTAATAGTGGGTCAAAGCTGTGCCTCTTCCAGGTGCTGGGAACCCCCACAAGGTTCCTCTGTTGGAATTGCACCCATGGACATGGCAGTGGGCCTGGGGAGTTGTGGGGAATGCAGGCGGGTGCTGCTGCAGCATCCCCCCAGCACCTCCTGTCTCCTGCTCCTCCACCTCCCAGACTAGAGCTTGTCCTCCACTGCCCTCCCCTGGGGACCATGCTATTTCCAAGCAGCATTTTCTGTGGGGGAAGGGTGCTGAAGGCAGCATGTATCCCTCTTATCCCCCCGCCTCCCTGTCCATCTCAAACTTATCTCCAGATGAAGGCTTTTTGCAATCCTAAAGATATAGGAGTGAACGCACCTTCTTCTGTTGTTCAAAACCTATGTGATTCTCTCCCTGTATCTGAGGGACAGGGTAATAACTTACCCTTTTTGGTGCTTTGCCTCTTACAAGATCACTTACATGAGTGCTGGAATATTACGAGAACATCAGATATGTATTCTAACTGTAGTTAATTTGTTAAAAAAATCTCAGAAGCACAGTAACAACCTTCTCTGGTATGCTCACTCCATCTATTCTTTAGACGGATAATTTCCAATACAAAAATAAAGCTTGATGTCTTGTGACATACTGTTTGCACATACGTAAATGTGGGTATGTGTGTCAGTTGCTGAATGCAGGTATTAGGGGATTTAGCTATTAATTTTTCATTCTTTAGGAACAGATGCATTTAAAAACAGACAATAATCAAATATGTCAGAAGAGAATTAAGGGATTATTGCTAAGGGAGCTACACAGATGTGTGACCAGATGAGAATCTATCCCAAAGGTTCATTGTTCTGTTGAATACCTAGATTAGCTGTTCCTGTAGTAAAACATCAAGTACATCTTAACCTGAATTGCTAACCTCCTGATTTTTACTAAACCAGGAAATCGATATGTACTTGTGGGTGGTTTTTGTTCCTTTTCTACTAATAACAAATTATTTTTCTTACAAAACAGAATGCATCTGGAATGCTTGTTGCAGTTCTATAAGATTACCTTGTCATAAAATTGTCTAATTTCTACTTTTGTCTTAGGCCTCCTATTTGGAACTGAACCCAATCTCTTCAAAAGCAAAATAACTTTCTATGATTTTTTTTTTTTTAATTCATTACCTTTCTTTTAAGGATTGGTATTAAGACTGTTTATATGAGTTTCAACAACAGGTTGTAAGGTTCGTTTATGTTGTTTTCCATGGAAAGGGAAAGAGCAAGTGAATACAACTAATCAATCTTCAGCCTACCATGTTGGATGTGCAGTTTCACACAATAGCTTTTGATTACTTGCATTCAGTGCACTATTCTACATTCCATTTTATGTCTTGCAGTTGGGTCTGTAGTTCTTAAACTGAGGCTCTAAAAAAGAGAAATTACAGTACCAAATTTTAGCATTGCAAAAATAAACAGGATATAATTAAGCAGAAAGTCAGCATCTCCCTGTCAGTTCTGCAGCAGCACATTTGTTTCTGATGCAGTTCATGCACAGACTGCTGAGGACAGGATTGAAGTGATGCCGAGAGAGCTGTAGGCAGTACTGCCTTGGTGCCCTGCTCCTTGAAGATTGGCAGAAATGAGGAAAATGTGCTAGGGGAAAGGCATAAAAATCTACACGGACGTTGTAAGGATGTGCAGAAATGCACAAATACTCACAGTGACTTTCCCAGTGTGGGGGTTTTTTTCCTATAACGTCACCCTCTGCTATTGAAACACAAACAAGCAAAAGATCACTGCTGGACAGGCAAAACTAACTATCCCATGGGGTTTTGGGGAGGTGACTCTTCCTTTCCCTCCTGAACATGCCCCTCCAGCCGCTGGCACCCTCCTCGCTGTACAGCTAATGTGTTCCTCTGTCCCCATGTCCCCAGCACCCGCTGTCCCCACCATCAGGGCCGAGGACTGCACGGTGTGTTGGGACACGGCCACTGTCCGCTGGTGCGCCGGCTCGGCATCGGTGGAGTCCTTCACCCTGGAGTACTGCCGACAGCACTCGCCGGAAGGAGAGGGTCTGAGGTCAGTGCTGCAGTCACAGGTGCCGCTCGGTCAGATTAGGCAGCCACTAATGAGTGTCCACCAGACCACGGGTCGTTATGCAAGAGATTATTCTGCCTTCAACTGCGCAAGATAAAAATCTGCTTCTGTGTGCCAAGGAACTTACAGGACGGACACTAATCTATGAGATTAGTCTGAGACATAAAAATACTTCCTTTTTATTCTGCTTAACCAGGCAATCCCTTTCATTCGGGGCCAAAACCCTGGCAACGTTACACAGCCTGCAATCAGCCAGAAGTTTCAGGGCTGTGCTGGCTGGGGAAGCAATTGCTGCCTTGCAGCTGCCACGGCCCCGGGCAGGGCAGGGGAGGGAAGGGCAGCTGAGCTCCATGGGAAGGAGTGGGATGGAGGAGCCTGACCCAGTTCGCTCTCTGCTTTGTCGTGAACAAGATAGGAGCCGGCGTGGGGCATAGCGAGGGTGATGAGGGTGCCCCAGAAATACCGGTGACCCATCTGCGCTGTCTGGATGTGTGGGCAGGTGCCTCCTAAAGCACAACTGAGTTCAGCGCTGCCCAGCTGTGCAGGCATGCCACAGGGGGTCAAAAAGCAGCTTTGACATTGGGCGTGGTGTCTGCTTATGCCAGGCCCCTTCTGGTTTCCCCTACGCTAAGTCTGTGCTGCGTAGATGAGAGCGCGAGGAGGGATGTAGCCACCACTGAGCTGTGAAACCATGCACTGCGTTGAAATCCAGAGAAAATTATGTGGTGCTCTGTATGTCCTTGGGCCTTGAGGCTTTTTGTTTGTTTGTTTTTTAAAAACAATGACAACAGTATTCTAGCAAAATACAGTTGCAAAGGTCTGAGAAACTTTGAGGTGGGGTGGGGAGGGCAGGGTTCACTTGCCATATGGGAGCCTGCGGAAGAGCCTCAGCCCAGCTGAGTTTGTCGTCTTTACCTCCCTGGAAGCCTTGATTATGGTCTTCACCCAGGGACTAGTTCACATGGACTCATGGAGATGTGGCAGATAGGGAAGAGCTCCGCCCCCTGCAGACAAAATTAGTTAAGTGGACTAAAGGGTTCACAGGCTTCTAGTAGACAAGTATGACAGTGAAATTGTGCATGCTTTGTTCCTTGTGCTTTGCTCCTTGCAAAAGTAGGCTAAAAATTGAAATAAAACCAGTGTGCTGCATTAATGTGATCAAGGAGAGGTCTTGCCCAGCTCTCCTGCCTCTTGGAGGGCAGCCATGACCTGCTCTGTTTCATACATATTTCATGAGGCCATCAGGTTCCTGTCAACCTGCCAAAGTCACTGTTGGTCAGGGATAATGTAGCTGCTTCCAAAACCTGTGCTGTGTGTTTGCCCTTGTGTTTCTTTCCTGTTAACTGGAACTGCCTCTTTTTCTCAAAAGTGAATGAGAAAGTGTGCTGGTTTCTGTAATCCATGAATGAGGTGTCAATAACACCAAGCAGTTTGCTTGTGTGGTGGTAACTGTGGCAAAAAGCTGCCAGAACTGACCCATTCCCTTTCTCAAGTGACCCTGTGCAAAATCTAACATGTTTATAATTATACTGAATCACATTTGATTTTTTGGCCTCCCTGTGGGCAGAAGCTGGCCTTTTACTGTGACGTGTGAAAAATTCCCGTAGGACAAAATCATGAATTTTCTCAGAATTGCTGTAGTTTAAATTTCTGTATTTGTAGAGGCTCTGACCTCTTTTTACAGTGTCAAAGACCATCTTTTACTACTTATTTTCCCTCAAAGCAATGTCCCTCTTTCCTTTTCCAAAAGCAAACCCCTGAGATTAACCTGGAAAGGTTCTGTAATGGTGCAAGATGTTTCAGTGATAGAGAATTTTTTTTTTTAGATTTCTATTTAATTTTTTGCATAAAGCCAAGGAAAAAAGAGCCTGCTGGTAGATGGAGCATGCTGCCTGTATTGCTCCCACCCAAGGCCCCCAAGGTGCAAGTTAGGACTAGAAATCAATACCTTATGTAGCTGATGGAGTGAGAAGCTGCCTGCTGGAAGTACCTGTAGGGAGCTTAGAGTTTCTATGCCAAGTACCTGTATCAGGTGGAATAAAATTGTGTCTTTATGCACACCTAGCATTTGGGTGTGGAAATGCTGTAGTTTCTTCTGGTTGATTTCCTTGAAAGCTTGGAGTTTGCCCTTCACTAGTTTCCTGAGCAATACTCATCTTGGGGACCAGCCAAATGTAGAGTCCTTTGACAGAGAGCCTGTGCCTCTTGTGCTTGCTGTGGCCCTGTAGCCGAGCGATTTCCCAGTCCCTGGGTGGGAGTTCAAACACATTTATCAGCAATCCTGGAAAGTTCATACAGCTGCTGCTGGGGGCACAATGTGAAAGCAGAGGTTGAGGAAGGACATCTCAGGTAAGTCCTGGAGAAAGTGGCATGGTCCCATTCCACAAGGCTGCTTTCACAGATGTCATTCTGGGAGCTCACCCAAGGCAAGGGACACCACCAAGGAAGCAGTCAGGGAGAAATGCACCGATAGAACAGGCAGAGATGAGTGTTGAGCCCCTGGTCTGGGCTGGCCCCCTGTAGCCTTTGGCACATCACAGAACCACAGGATGGTTGAGGTTGGAAGGGACCTTTGGAGGTCATCTGGTCCAACATCCCCGCTCAAGCAGGGCCACCTAGAGCCAGTTGCCCAGGTGGCCTTTGAATATCTCCAAGGAGGTCCTTGGAGTAGGTCTGGAGCAGTCCCAGCTCCCCAGGGAGAGAATTTGAAGTGCATCTGGAAATAAATCCTCATTAAAAGTTTCTTTGTAAATACCATAAAACAAATCTGGTTTTCCTCTGGGTTGTCTCCCCTTGCCAGCTTGCCACCTGAGGGACATGGTTTCATACAAACCCATCTCAAGTCTTCTGCAACAATTAGTCCCTTGCCTGCTGCTGTGGTTTTAAAGCTCCTTCCCAGGTTGATTCTTTTTCCAGAATCTTTATGAGGCTTTGAAATGTTTCTTTCAGTTTCCAGACCTCTGCTATTTTCTAGCTGTTCAGCCTCTTTGTGTTGAGAAGTCAATGGAGCTGTGGGTGGAAGATGGAAAACTGCAAGAAATGTAGTTCAGGGATTAGGTGTGTGGGCTGTTCAGATGGAAACCATGTATCACATCATGAGAAATCTGTAAGACTCTGGGAGGCAGAAATTAGTACAGTATGCAGTGAGTTCGTAGAAGTGGAAGTGACTGAGTGTCATCCTCTCCGCCAATGCAAGACTGGCGCTGCTAGTGACCAAAATTTTCTGTCTACTTATAGACCAGGTATAATGCTGGAAAAAGGAGAGTGAGCCTCCCTCCTGTTGTGTTGCCCACATGACTGTCCTGCCAGCTCAGGAAATAAGGTGTGGAAAATAGGGAATCTTCCTCCCCTCTGGCTGTGCTGGGCTTGCCATCTCAGATAGCAGCGAGGACCATTGCAGTTGGTGCTTTGGTGATCTAACCCCAAAACAGCCAGACCTGAGACAGAGGAGAGGAAGGGAAACATGCACAGCTGGGAGCACATTCAGAGCTATTTCTTCTTTATTTTTAGCTTCAAGAGCTTTTTTCCGCTCATGGTGCACCCCTTCTGTGTGCTTCCACATGTGTCTTGAGAAGCTTGCATACTCTCAGCTCTAACTCCACATCAGTGGTACCAGCACAGGTCTGGAGGTGCTGTTTCAGTGGGATCTTGGGGGTGGAAATTACATACAGCACAAACATACAGCACAGAGGGTGTTCTGAAACACTGCAAGGCATATCATTTGCTGGGTTCATGCAATATTAAAAAATACCGTATAGACTTGTTTCCTTGAAATAAATGAGGATGCTGATGAGAGAAACATGTATCAAAACACAGCATCAGATTTCCCTAAAACCAAGGAAATCACAAATTTAACAGACAAATGCTACTATAATATTCCTTGGCAATTTAAAGGTGAGGAAATGTAACGCCTTTCTGTTCTGCTTTGAATAGCATGTACCTGAAATTTGGAGACTGTATTTTGAGATATAAAGATCCCTCTTATAAAGAGAGGGATTAAGAGGAGATACTTAAAATATTTAACTTCAAATGTTTCTTGAACTTCTATGCACTGAACTTTGTATCATGATACCAAGACGTTGTGGGGACAGTGCAAATGTGATAACATTTAGGCTAAAGATCAGGATGCTTCACGCTTTGATAACAACATTATTACATTTCTAATCATCTGTGAAGTGGGCAGGTGTATTTGAAGTAGAAAATAGCTGACATTAGAAATGTTGTAGGTGGATTTCTCTCTCTTTCATGACCAAAATTACACAGTTCAATACTTAAGGTGATCTTGAGGAAGATCTAGCTGCAATGCTTGTTACAACAACTCGGAAATGAAACAGGCTTCCCCCAACACAGTCAGGATGCATTTTCCCTTCCTTCCTCCTGTGCATGACCTGTATGCTCTAAGCTAAGCAGTAATCATACCTTCTCCTCATCCTTGCTTTTTTATCACTGATTGCAGGATCAACCTGAAGCATGACAAACTACAGTGACTGGTAGGGAGCCCTCAGTATTCACTTTCCCTCTTCACCCTATCCTCTAGACAGAAGGAGAGGCAATAGCAAGACCTATTTCTTCTTTGCCTCTTGTGAGCTTAGACCTGGCTCAGAGCGGTGCAAATGAAATTCCTTCTTGTCAGTATATTCTGTTTCATCAGTTGGCAGCAGCAAGACTGTTTTTGTAAGCCTTAATCATAGCTAAAATTGATGAGCTCTTATTCTTAGGCAGCTTAAATCTGGCTAAAATAGATTACCAAGCAGAGAATGCTATTTGAAAATCTGATCACTGTTTTACTGACCAGATCTGCTTAAAGTCCAGACTTTTCTGACTCTCAATTACAACTGAAAAGAGGCATGCTATTGCTCTCAGATTTAAACATACAACCAAATCCTGATTTGGAGAATTTCAGATTTGAAAGAGACCCAAGCCTGAACATTGATGGCTGACCTATTCTGCAGTTAGCTGGACCCCAAATCTTCTCTGAATACCCAGGCTGGGATCCAGACTCCAGAATATGAATACCCAGGTCTACTCATTACACCAGAATGTACCTGTCTACTTGGATTTAGAAACAATTTTGTGTTTTATTAACTAATCATCAGTTAAATAGCACATAGTGAAAAAGAAGATCTCCTAATTTCTTTGGAAGGATACTGACTTACATGGCATTTTCCATAAGACAGAAGAAGGACCCATATAGAGGGCATCACTATCCTTAAGACATGTTGACCTACATGTTGCCACAAACAGCTTCTGACAAATAGCTTAGCATATCCTCCCTTCATCTCACTTGCAACTATTTGCTCAAAACTTTCTGGTGGTCTGTGCTTCAGATTCACATCAAAGATGTCAGGGTGGTGCTTTTAAGGAACATATTGGGTGAGACTTGTCTAGGAAGCATGGACAAATTTCTTCAAAGCTTAAGTGCCCACTTCTTTTTCCCTGCCTCTGCTTCCATCCTGATTTTCCTTTCCCTCACTTGTTTTATATTTGCTTCCTTGCCCAGTTCCTATCTTGTATGTTTCTTTGACTCATCCTCCCTTTTTCTCTTGACCTCTGTACTCAGATGAGCCTTTTTTGGCTTTCAAGTCTAAAGAGCTCGGGTTGTCATCAGGAAACTCATCAGGTTGCACCGTTTCCCAGAACCTTTGAGTAAGAACTGACCAGCCTGCCAAAATCCCAGGGCCTTGCTGAAGTGCTCTCGCAGTTGGGGCTTCGGTTAGTCACGGCGGTGAAGCAAACCGTTCAATTGCTACCATGTCTGGGCAGCCCACTTCTGTTCACTGCATCAGTTCCAGCATTAATGTAACACATTCCCCAAAGGTGGCATGGCCCTGTGCTGATCACACAAGAGCCCCAAACTCTCTGAAATTCTTTCAAATTGAAAAAAACAGATCACAGGAGCATGCAGTGCTTTTTCTCAATGCTTTCAATCACTTTAAATGACAGCTGTCAGTACAAAATGCCTGTTACAGACTACTCAAGATGGTGCACCAGTCCTTCCCCAGGATGCCATCCTCCTAGACGCAGAGCTCTATGTGGTGTTAGCAGGAATCTGGTGTGTGTAGGGCTGTGGGATTTTACCTTTATGTGATAAATGCAGCAGAGGCAGGCATGTCAAAAATCCTGATGGATGAGCACCGATTATTCTTCGGATTGTACCGCTCTCTGGTGGGAGATATGCAGAAAAACAGCCACCACAAATGAATAGCAAAGATCTGATCTGACTTCTGACTTGCCTGCCTTAGCTTCTCTGGGGTCACAGTAATTAGTGCTGGAATAGGTAATTTGTTCAATTTAGCTTCCTATAGAGACATTTTCTGCAGGAGGGAGGCCATCCTGGGCTCCACTCTCAAACCTGAGGTGAAAGGGAAAGTGCCTTGCACACCCTCCAAAGGCACGTCTTCTGTTTGTGAATTTAAATACTTGCCTTGAAGATTCCTGTAAGCATTTCTGGGAGGAAATTATCTACTTTATACAGATAAACAGTCTTTACCTCCAGGCATACAACACAGTGGGTATACACTGTCTGGCTTTGCTGTTATCATACAAGGCAAAAATGAGGAAAATCAGGATCCAGTGCATGAGAATTTGTTAAGACAATCTTTCAAAATAACATTGGCATCTTTCTAGCCATCCAAAGTACTTTGGCACTTCAAAGCACCTGTGAAGCAGATTGAGCAGGTGCCAATTCTTGCTTTCCAGTAGGTGTCAAGACATCAGCGGTTGAGGATGTGAGGGCTGGAGCTTTTGAGGCACCACAAATGGGAGACTTAGTCGAAACAGGGCACTGTGCAAAGGCAGTTCCCCTGCTGCTGGCTCTCGCAAAACCAGCCTGTTAGAGTGCACAGCATTGTGAGTGAGACAAAGCAAACACTTTGTTGAGGAACAATTTGTGAGTTCATAATAAGAAGTGTGTGGTTTCTGTGCAGTCTGAGATAAGGGTATCAATTCTTTTGAATCTGGAGCCTGTGCCCAGATAGTACAAACAAGTGCATTCACTGTCATGCAACTGAATTAATTAAATAGGCTTTTTTTCTTCAGAAGCTTGTTCGTTTTGTAAAGCAGACTTTTCACAGGAGGCAGATGAGCATTTGATTCTGTGCTGCTTGCATTCTTTCTGCTGACTTATGCTGCAAAATGAACATAAAGTGAGCATTACAACAAATGACTGCACTGAGTGAGAAGGTGGTACAGGAACAAAGGCCTGAAAATTTGTCAGACAAAGTTAAGGAAGGTCCCTCAAGTAAAGTGCCAAAGCTCCTACATAACCCAGTTTTTCTGTGGAAAGTGTTCACCTTTCCAATTTGGAGTTTCTCTGTGTTGCCTGTTGTTTCAGTAATCAACAATACTGTTAGGTGGCTTGGCTGTTTGCATAGATCAGCTTTTCTGGTTTGGATATCTGCATACATTTTCATGTATGAAAATCTTCAAAATTCACAGATCTTTTGCTGGTATAAAGAGACCTGAACTGAAAGTATCCCTGGAGCCCAATGTGAACTATTTCTTCTACTTGAGGGCTGTCAACACATTTGGGACAAGTGAACAAAGTGAAGCAGCTCTCATCTCAACTAAAGGTAGATCACCGTTTTCTGATGTCAAAACAATGGGATGGAGGGGCAAAGCAGCCAAAGATGGCATTTTCCTCTGGAAGTCATACCTGAACTTTCTGATATGAAAATAAGCAAGTTATTAAGATAAAAGGGACCACATTTTATCTGCTTAAAATTAGCACAATCCGGGACTACTTCACTTGAAGTTTGTGTATTTATGTCAATGTAAAACTGATGCAACCTCAGAAGCAAAAACGTTGAATTCTGTCAGATATATGAAATTATTAAAGATTCTTCAGGGATCCCAGTTTGTTTCAGTTTGGCAAAGCATGTTCTGATAAAAGATGCCATGATCTTAAAAAAAACCTGCACAATTAAAACCTTACGGACTTTGGGTTTCAGGTATGAGGAAGCATGCAAAGCAGTTTTAAAATGTAATGGATTATTTAAATTTCAAGGTTTCCAGATAAATGGTGTTAAATCATGTATGTTTCTTCCAAACCAGCCTCAAAATTCAAATTTGCTATTTTGAAAAAGCAATTGATTGAAAATTATTCAACATTCTCAAATACGGAAGACTTCTTTATCACCTAGCTACGTTTCTGAATAGTAGACTGCCGTCCCAATTAGGCACAGCTTGGAAGACTCCTTGCATTCGCACCCATTTTTCTGTCGCTCCTACCTGCCAGCAGACACAACTCTGTTCAGCTAAGATGGCAGTAATTGTTGCTTAGCATTTTATGATGCATCTTGTGTTAACGTTGCCAGCCTCTCAGAACTGGTGTTTCTTTGTCTTGAATTGTACCAGGAACTCAATTTCGACTGCTGAATGACACAGCCCATCCCACTTTGCAAATCTCCTCCAATGCAACAGTGATACGCCTTCCTGAGAAAGCCAAATTCACTGGGTGAGTAGCAGCATGACAAGCACAACCACCCTACACGGTTCAGGATGGGTCCCTCACTCTTATTTTTGCCTACAGGTAGCTTTCACATGGTGCTAACTAATTTTTGTGAAAGAACTGAGTCATTTCAGTCATGCAGCCCCTGGACTTCGTGTGATTGGCCCTCCTTTCAAGCACTGCAATATCTCAATAAAGCCAGTAGCAGCACTGATGCAGGTGCTGGGAAAAGTTCAGTGTCACACTGAGGAACTGCCAGAAAGTTGAAGGCAGTGGTACCTACTGGGACTGCTGGGTTTGCCTCAGTCCAAGGTCATTGCTTAATCCTTCATAGCACTTCAGTCTCAAAGCCATTTGTTGCTGCCCCAAGAAGGTCAGATTTGTGGGCTTATTTTTTAATATATTGTGGCTAGAAGTAATACAACTTCCACACTTTGCTCTACTGAGGGCATTTTTGGTAGCGTTTTCCAAAGCATCTATGGCTTTGGAGAACTAGGAATTGCTCCTGGGATATGTTTAGAACAGTTGTACCAGGCTAGCTCCATCCATTGCAAATATGACTTTTTTTTTTTTTGGCATACTGCTATCAGTCCCGTCATAAACACAGGTCCACTTGTATGAGTTGTGCCACACTGATACGGCTTCTTCAAAGGTAATGAGGTATTACTGGTTTAAGCACTTTTTTACTCCTACAGCTGAACACTCACAAGATGTTTGTCACTGTGCCTACTTGAAACAGCCATACTTTCTGGTTTGAACAAGCCTTCTAAATTTGAGGTCCATTTTTTGCCTCCAAAGTCACCTTTTCCACCTCTTGCTAGCTTCATATAATTTTGGGTAAAGTTGCATGTTTTTCGCTCCTTAAGATGAGTCCATCTCAGTGCAAAGATGAAATTA
Organism: Pandion haliaetus; assembly: GCA_013401275.1. Classification (NCBI taxonomy): domain Eukaryota; kingdom Metazoa; phylum Chordata; class Aves; order Accipitriformes; family Pandionidae; genus Pandion; species Pandion haliaetus. Next base: position 202,306 of record VYZV01005505.1, on the reverse strand, counting down.
CTCTCAGTGACAACATTCAAATCTTTGATAAAACCCTGCAGTTAGAAGAACAGAGTGCAATCTGTTAGTAATTTTAGACGCTGCTGCATGAAATATTAAATGCGGCTGTAAGAAATATCACAATATGGTTGGTCTACCACTACACTCGCTTTACTGTACACCTCTCCCACAAGCAGGTTTCCTTCGGTCCTGGGTGAACTGCTGCCTGCTCGGGGATGTCATTACTGGGAAATCATTGTCTCTGCCTGCAGAAGCTACAGGATTGGGGTTTGCTATGAGGCAATATCACGGAGCAGTGTCCTGGGGCTGACTGATACCTCCTGGTGTATGCGGTGCTGTCCTACACAAACGAGGTAAAGCTGAGTCTGTCTAGTTGCTTGGGAAGTTACTTGTCCTTCATGTAAATAAAGCTGGCCAGCTTCAAGAATCAAGAGATCAGAAAGGGTCCACCTGCTTTCTTTCTGCAAATCTGAGTAGTAAGAAAAGGACAACTACAAAGGAGCTTCAGACCTCCTCTTAATTAAAAAAATCTTATCAAGCACCTTAAAAAATAAAATTAATCTCAAATAGACCAGTTTACCACCCTTCACGCAGCCAGTGAATAAAACTTAAAAAAATAATTTCCCACTGCTTTGTCATTCCAGACTCATACCCTGAACTTCTTCACAAAATTTCAGCAAGTGTATTTATTTACATAAATGCAGTCTTTTTAGAATCTGTTTCTGTCTGCAAGAGATGTCAAGCCTCCATAAGGAATGCCTTCTCCTGCCTTGTCCTTCACAGTGATAGGCACCCACATGCCACTGTGGCAGGACTGCAGGGTGCTGGGGTAGTCTTCAGCAGGCCAGTGCCATGCTGCTGGGAGGTTTGTAAGGCGTAACCCTGTTGGTGGTGTAAAGGTGCTCTTGATCTAAATAAGTGTGCTTTTTTTAGTGTGAAATCATATAGATGCATGAACATAACTAGCTAAATGAAACATCTGAGATGCAAAGGGTTTTGCCAAAGCAGAGCTCATGCTTAAATCCCCACAAAGACATGTAATAAGAAAGATATAGATGAATATGCTTACAGCAAGTCTGCTTTTATCCTGAGAGTCCGCAGATGCCAAGTGAAAGGGCTTATCAGCATGCCAGGCAGGGCTTTGAAGCGATGCCACAATCACTTTGCTTACATACTGAGCAAAATGCTGTTGCCACGTGATACGCTGCTGTATGTGGCCACCTGTTAATAGGTGGGAATTAAGCTGCAGGTTATTTCTGGTAAATCGCCATGAGGAGGCTCACTGTATTCTGGTTTCCATTTTCCCACAGCTTGCTTTACAGGTTTCTTCACACTGGTGTGATGAGCGATGTCTGTGTGACAGAACACCCAGCCAGGATTGGCATCCTCTTGGATTACAGTGGCGGCAGACTGTTGTTCTTCAATGCAGAGAGAGGACTGGTGCTGTTCGCCATCAGGCACAAATTCACTGATGCTGCTCACCCAGCCTTTGCCCTGGAGAAGGCTGGAGCACTTACCCTGCGCACAGGCATGGAGCTGCCGGAGTTCGTGAAGCACAGCTAATCTCCTGCTTCACACTCTCAGGAAAACTGACAATTACAGCGTCAGGGGACAGGGAGGGGAAGGGGGGTGTCAGGGAGGGATGTCTAGCTTTCACCGATGAATGCCACACACACAGCTCTCCCCCACATCATCAGTAACTGTAGTTAGTGCTCAGCCACATCATCACCCTGAGCCTGGAGAGAAAATCGACTCCTTCAGATAGAGTGTACACCTAGTGATATACACAGAAGTGCTTTTCAGGGGAAAAAAATGTTTTGCTAGATATGAACACTGCGTGGGGGGCGGGGGGGGGAAATGTACTTTCCCTGTGAAAATAATGACAGTGCTAGCTGTCTTTTTAAAGTTGATGGTGAGCCTGTGTATAAAATAAATGCATCTCTCACTGCAATACATGAAAACCATTATTTCGTCATTTGCCAAGACAGTCGGAGCCTGAATCGAAGATGATATGTTTGAAAAATGTGAAAAAATTTCAACAACTGAACCATTCTGCAAGTTAATATATCTTGTGTTGTTGTTTGCCAGTTCTTTTCTTTAAATGCACAAATTAACAAAACTTGGAAACTTAGAAATCTGCCTATTTCCAAAATTAGTTAGTCCCGGACTAGTCTTCATATCAGTCATGTAAAGTCTGAGTATGCAACACTTACCTACCCTGCTCACAGCACACTAACAGACAACTACCAGACTGTGTCAGTAACTGTCTGTGCCTGTAAATCGGTACTCATGAAACACATGTATGAGGAAACTAGATAGTAGTAGTAAAAGTCTTCCCTATGTTCTTCATCCTCAATTTGTTGGCTAGGTGGTTTCTATGGTGAAGGGAAGGTTGCCACCTGGGACCTTAGAGAACAGTTAAATTGCTAGCGACCTTCTTGTGGATCACTCCTTTTCCATCACTGCTTTTTACCTTTGCACTTACTGACTTGATGCTCTGAATTTCAGGCTTGTGGACATTTTCCTGCATCTGCCCTGCTCCCTCCTGTTATCTACACTAGCACCAGCATGACACCAGTGAGGCATGGAGTTTCAATACCACTGAAACAGGCAGGCTAAAAATGGCTGGTGCCAGCAAAGGAACAAGATGCAGATTTTCCCCCTTGGCTTTTTCAAACCATTTTTCTAAGCACTTCACACATCAGTGGTACAGCTGCCTTCCTGCCTGCTCCAAGGGCTGAACACAAGAGTGCCAGTAGTGCCAAATTCCAGTGAATGTTGGAGGAAAATTAATCTTAAGGCAGGCGGGCATTGCTTTTCATGCTATGCCTGCTCTGGAGATTTCTGCTGCAGGGGACTACACTGCCAGACTCATTTCTGAGCTCAGCTGAAGAGCTGTACTCCCCGAAGTAAAGCAGATTTCAGAAGTCTAATGGAGAAGGTTTGCTTCTGAAGAGAGTACTTAAATAAGTTACAGGAAGGCTTCTGCTTTTTATGCTCAGAGGACATGCCTACTGCTGCTGGTTTATTTATGATTTAACACCATTAAGGCATGTGCTTGCTGCTTTAGCCTGCTGTATGCTTGGTGTCCCAGAGGGCCCACACTCCACAGTTTCATAGCAGGCTTGGTCGGGGTGGTTGAGGCAAGATAAACAAGATCCTGTGACCATTTATTTTAAGCCAGAGCTCTTTTTGGCATTTCAGTTAGAGAGTGCCAGTTTTGAGTGCCAGAGGGGAATGAAAAAGCAAGGTAGTGCCCTGCTGGCTCAAGCGAGTGTTTTGTAGAGGTGTGGAGGATGGTGAGAAAAAGTTCCAGGGCTAACTGGGAAAAAAAGACAGAAAGGATATTGAGGGTGGCGTTATCATGAAGGCTGAGGAGGAGGAGGCAGAAGGCAGGCTGGAAACTCAACAGAGCAGATGCTGATAAACTAAGAGGCAGGTCAGTGGTGTCGGCAGGGTGCATTCCTTATGCTCCTGCAGCCAGTAAGGTCACCGGAGGTTTGGCTATCTCAAGAGCTTAATGTGGTGCTTTGAACTTAACCTGAAAAATCCCAGCACTTGAGTTTTATCTGAGTTCTCCTCACTCTGGTCGCTGCTGTCCCAAATGTGGGATTGCTTCATGGACACCAACATGATGTATTGCCAAGGGGACAGCCAGTGAGGACAGCAAAATGACATGAAATTATTTGGGTGGCTTTTTCAATGAAGGCAAGAAGCAATTGCCTTGTCAAATTCAACTAAGTATTAGTAAATAGTGGCTTCAACATGAAAAGCGAAAGCCTCGTCTACTGCCATGCATTATTACTCAGGTACTACCACAACATTTGAGCTTGGCAAAATGTTTTTATTGGAGGCACCTCATTCTTAGAAATATTTGGTTCATTTTGAAAAACTGCCTGACTCTGTTTTCTTGCTAATTTTTGTATAAGGTTCAGCTTTTAGATTGGGCAGTATCAAAAAGTGTATTTACTGTTTATGTGAAAGCTGGATAAATTATTTTAAATTGAAAATTTCACTAATTTGAATGTCTAAACCTGGTCTGCATTAAGCTAAGCCGGACAAAAAAATGCCTAGAGAGAATATCCTATTCAGAAAGATGGAACAAAGTGAACACTAAACAAAAAAACAGTATGCAAGATTTAAGGTTCAAAATAGGGAAAAAATTTGTATTTGTGAGGAAAGCAGATCCTGAAAGCCACAATTAAGCTGCTAGGACTTATAATACATGGTGTAAACTCTCCCGCCCTTGGAAAGCCTAGAGGTACATCTGCTGTGATCTTTTACTTGCCTGATGGGTATGAAGTGGCACCAAGTTCAGGACCTGCACTTTCCAGAAGGTAACTGTCCACAGACACTTGAATGTACAGTGCAGTCCATATGACTTTGCATTCAGATGAACTGAGATTTTTAGTCTTGTTGCATCCATTTTTTTCTCGCCATCGTAGTTTGTAACCATATACTAGAAGAGAAAGACAAACAATTCCCAGTCACTATTTTTCTTGCGCTTGATGAATTTAGCATTTAGAAATACCTCAAAAACAGTGTGACCTATTTTTCAGCAAAGTTAGTTAAATGTTAGTTAGCTTAGCTGACAGTAACTAAGACTTTGTGCAAATGCTGGTGGGGTTGTATGGTATGTGTACACATTCTGGTCACCATTCCATGCTTAGAATTATATAGAAATATATTTTAAGAGTTACACAAAGAACTGTAAAAGAGTTGACCAGTAATTTGGAGTTTATTCTCATCCTGCAAGTACAAAAGCTGCTGCCTAACTGATCTGAAACACATTGCATTAAAAGGAATGAGTCTTTTCCCCTCAGCAGGTTTTAGATCAGGCTTACAAACCCTTGTGCACTGACGTGAGATTATAGGCCTGACTGTAAGAAGAAAAACAATGATTTCTACTGTCAAAAGTAGTGCTGAACTGGAATATTGCTAATATCAGTAGTATTGACCCACAAGTCTCGCTTAGGTCTTTCTGCTCCTGAGAGAGTTTAATGTTTCTGTGTGATGTCAGGTGGAGGAACTTGGCAATGTGTCTGCAAACTGCAGCACACACATGGTGTGCATGCATGCAGGTACAACCTTGCCCTTGTGATAGCTCTTTTTAAAAAGGGAAATGTCACTGAAATATAACTGTTTGTGCTGAAGAAAATCTAGTGACGCCTTACTTTAGAAATAGGTACATTAACGCACACACTCCCCCATTGTGGAACTTAATTACATGTTATCACTAAGCCTGTTGTAAGACATAGACCCAGTAAGGCACAGTACCAATAAATTGTTGCTAAATCCACAGTACTGTGACATTGTCTGTGATATACATGTGAAATATGATTTCTATTAGCACTGCAGGGTTTTGAATAGGTATGTAAAGATGGACTTAAGAATAATGTGAGATTATGGTCTTTGTGAATCATCCTCATTTCAGAATAATAAATAGGACCTCTGCCATGTTGAGGTTTAAACTGAATTTGAAAAATCACATCCTGTGGTGGAATCACGATAACGTTACTGTCATTTCACTGATGCATTTACTAGCTATCAAGAAGCTCAGTATGCTCAGATAGTCACACAACCAGCAAGGAAGTGACAGCATCTCTTCCAGCCACGTGCTGTGAAAGAGAGACTGAACTAGAAAAGTGCCTTCATTTTTCATGTTGAGTTTGTCCAATTTTCTGCCATAGTGGAAAGTAGTATTTGCTGACCAGAGACCACTCCGCAGCACAGTTCCTACAGGAGTACAGCCTGTAAGGAAATGAAACAGATGTCCATCCCAGACCCTGCAATGATTTTGTCAACAGTTTAAAAATGCATAATATCAAGTGCAGTTCCACTCTGGAAAATATCTGTGCAGAAATTACACCTTACTTTTCAGGACTTGTGTTACAGTTACACCATATTTCTAATACACGCTTTTCTCATCCCTGGAGAAACAGTGCTGCAAGCAGAGATGGAAGTCACACATAGCACTGTTAATGCAGTAATCAACTGAATTTCAACCTGCCAGACTGTTACCACACTAATGAGTAGTGAGCAATGGAGATCTGGACCCCGGCCACAACAGGTACAGCAGAGAATTGGCCTCTGCTGAATAAGCAAGAAGCCAGTGTGGCTTTTAATGCTGGGCTGGCAAAAGGAGACCTTCATCTGAGCATCACTTTAGATAGCCCAGCCTTCTGTGGTTGTAAACTCTATCCCCTATCACTTCATGAGCCCTGCTCAGAAGGCATGGTGCATACGTAGTCCCATAACTCTTATTTTCATATTCACCACAAAGAAAAGAACTACATTTTGAAGTAAAATTAACAGAGATTACTTTACCTAATTCTGTAATTGTGTGTTAGATACCCGTCTCTCTGCTTCCTGCTATCTTTTAAAAAAAAATTACTGGAAAATGGTACTTGTAGACTGAAGCACAGCCCTCAGGAAAAAAAAAAAGTATCAATTACAAACAAACTCTGAATACTTTGCAACAAGGGAGGGAGCTTTGCAGGGCACTCCAACAGCATCTGCTGGTGTTGGTGTCCCATGATGGCTGTTAGTATCATTCTCTTTATCCGTGAATGTTTTTTACCGGAATACATATTAATAAAAATATTATGTGCAAGATGTGCAACTAGCAGTGTAAATAACTATTAAACGAATGCTGGTGCTTAGGAAGTAATCCATATCGGTATTTAATGTACCAAGTGAGTGCTTTCCTTTCAAAGCAAAGAATGTGTGTTTAGTAAAGAGGTTTCTGTGGTTCAGTCACAGCAGTTTTACACAGGAACACATATTAATAGCCTGCCCAGGTAGAGGAAGGGCATTACTCTCTAGAGTATAAAAGCAGATTTTTGGAACTTAAACCAGGGCATTTCTTGGAGGTTGAAAAAAAAAAAGTCCATTGTGTCATTGAGCCCAAGTTAAAAACTGCATTTTTTAGCTCAGGGCCATATATTTCTATTATATGCTTCTCCAGCAGAAATTGATTCTATGTTCTGCCATTGCAATGCAGCAAGACTCAGTTTTGCTGCATGGCTTTGCAATTACTTTTGCACACTTTCAGTGAGTTCAGTGGACCCCGAATAGGTTGGGCTTGCTGATCTCATGTGGCTCATTTGGGCAATTAAAGAGCAATAAATCAGGCAATTCCTCAAAGTGTGGGATTCCCAGGACACCTGCATATCCATGGTGAAAAAACGCCATCAGCTTTTCTTCCAGTTATTTTCTTCCACAGCTGCTGGAACCTGGAAAGCCTCACAGAAGGAGCACAGCAGTTAGAGTTCATCTGAACGGTATTTCTGGGGCAAGAAATGTTCGTGCTGGAATTGTTTACTTCGGGCCTTAATCATGCCTGAGGTACATCTTCTGCTTAACAGGACAAAGGTAGGTAGGTCACATTCAGTTTACCAGGAAAAAAAAGTCCTCTTTCCCAGTTACTCCACCAAGTACCATGGAGCTGTGGCCCACTGTAAGGAAGCATTTGTTGTTCTGCTACTGAATGCTCATTTTCCAACCGCTTTGTAGTGTATTCGTCATCTTTAAAAAAAGCAGTATCTCTGTGTCATGGTTTCAGCCTAGCCGGTAACAAAGCACCACGCAGCCGCTTGCTCACCCCCAACCCCCCAGCCATGGTGGGATGAGGATAAAATATAAAAGCAGGCTCGTGGGTCGAGATAAGGACTGGGAGGGATCACTCCCCGCTTATGGTCACAGGCAAAAGACAGACTCAACTTGGGGAAAAAACAAAATCAATTTAATTAAATACCAATCAAATGACAATGAGGATATTAGGAAGTAAAACCCAACCTCAGAACACCTTCCCCCCACCCCTCCCTCCCTCCTTCCCACCTCAACTCCATTCCCTGTTCTCTCTCCCTCCTCCCCCCGGCAGCACAGGGGAACAGGGAATTGGGGTTGAGTCAGCTCGCCACGCATTGTCTCTGCTGCTCCTTCCTCCTCAGGAGGAGGACTCCTTGCTTGTCNGGCACGGGTCCTTTCTGCGGGCTGCTCTCAAGTCACACACTGCTCCAGCGCGGGCTTTCCCATGGAGTCACAGCCATCTTCGGGAGCCTCCGCTCCACCGCTCAGCTCCATGGGCTGCAGGGGGACAGCCTGCCTTCTCACCACAGGCTGCAGGGCCATCAGCCTCCTCAGGCGCCCCTCCTCCCCCTCCTTCTTCACTGTCCTCAGTATCTGCAGAGGGGTTCCTCTCATGTTCCAATCCCACTACTCACTGCCGGTTCCCCTTCTTAAATCTGTTCTCCCAGAGGCACTACTACCGTCACTGCTGGTTCGGCCTGGGCGAGAGGTGGGTCCGACTTGGAGCTGGGGAAGCTTCTAGCAGCTTCTCACTGGAGCCTCCCCTGCGGCCCCCTCTCCCGCTACCAAAAAAACCCGTGCCGCACAAGCCCATAACACTCTGCTAACAACAAAAAGAGTTACAAGAAATCTCAACCAGTTATAGAGTGTACATTTTTACACTGTTGTTTTTCAAACAAGACTATAAATAATTTAAGGTCTTCCCATTAGTAAAACTCTTCCCTTAATTAATATAGTTTTGACCTTGAGTTAAACAAGTTGCCTTTAAATTTCCAAACTTAAAATACGGCTTTTATAATTAAGTATCATGTTTCAAGGTGGTACACATGCTTTGCTCATGTTCTGTCTTGAAACTGCAAGGCAGTTCTATTATCTGCAGTGCAGTGGTTATGGGGGACATGTAAAGATTATGAAGTAATGGGTTAAAGGAAAAGGCATTGTGGCTGTAACCCTCAAGAGGATGCTAACAAAGCAGCAAATCCATGACTGGCACCACCCACATGTAGACAGCAGGATGTTAGCATGGGAAAGTGAAAGATTGGAGATGTTAAGAGTTGTAACCCAAGGAAGATATGAATGCTGACTTCTACAGCACAAAGGAAGGAGGGAATAGCAAGAGAGATATGCTGGATGTTAGGACCAAGGGCTTATTTTTGTAAACCTGTAATAGACATGTAACAGCACGTCTAACTTCTCTTTTTACTGTATAGTTAATTAGACTGCATATGAACCCAATGGAACACATATGTACACATTGCAAAAGCAAACGTTATGTCAGACTCATGGCACTGAAATGGGTCCAGAGTGACAGTTCCCACAGTATGGCTTGGCATAGTACAATTCCTTGGATACCCCCCACAGCTGAGAGGTGTGGAACAGCCGGCCTGGATTCACTGCCTGCTTCAGCTGAGAATTGTGGTCTGTTTTGTAGACAAAGGAGAATAAAACTGCAGAAACAAGGTTAGCAGTGAGAAGAAAGAAAGATGCTGCCAGCAAGGCCAGCTTTCTCAGGACTGCCACCACCGGGCTGCTGAAGAGGACCATGATGCTGGAGTGCAGTTGTGCTTTCTTAGCAGAGGTGCAGCAGAGTAAACTGTTAAATCACCCCTCTCAGACCCTGGCTTCTACATTTATGGGAACAAAAAACCAGGAATGACAGAATGGAAAGTTTCAAATCAGGCGGCAGAAATAGTACAAAATGTGCTGGCAAGTGAAACAGCTAGTATCCACAAAGCGACAACTCCTAACCACAGCTGAAAACGGTAGCTAAGTGTGATGTGCACTCGACTTACTGCAATTTCACAGCTACCTGTCTCTTGCTATAATTCTGGAAGAGTGCAATTATTGTTCTGCAAGTCTCACTGAAATGTGCACCGTCCAGTTTTGACAAACAGGCATTTTTTAAAATGAAAAACTGCTTCATAAGGAAATTCTTATCTTTCCGTGTGCAACTAGCACTCTGTAATCCCCTCCATGAGCTTCCCTGTTCTCTCGAAGGTGCTTGTACAATGAATCCAGGCCAGCTCTGGTATGGCACCAGGGTGTATATTAAGACCAGTTATCCTCAGGGTGCTCAGCCCCCTGAGCTGGAAGACAGGGACGGAGAGCAGAATATACCCCCCATAATCCAGGAGGAAGTAGTTAATGACCTGCTATGCCACCTGGACACTCACAAGTCTATGAGACCAGATGGGATCTATCCAAGAGGACTGAGGGGGCTGGTGGAGGAGCTTGCTAAGCCACTCTCCATCATTTATCAGCAGTCCTGGTCAACAGGGGAGGTCCCAGACGGCTGGGGGCTTGCCAGTGTGATGCCCATTTACACAAAGGGTTGGAGGGAGGATCCAGGAACTACAGGCCTGTCAGCCTGACCTCTGTACCAGGGAAGATTATGGAGCGGTTCATCTTGAGTGCGATCACACAGCATGCCCAGGGCAACCAGGGGATGAGGCCCAGCCAGCATGGGTTCATGAAAGGCAGGTCCTGCTTGACCAACCTGATCTCCTTCTATGACCAGGTGACCCGCCTAGTGGATGAGGGAAAGGCTGAGGATGTTGTGTACCTGGACTTCAGTAGGCCTTTGACGCTGTCTCTCACAGCATACTCCTCGAGACGCTGGCAGCACATGGCTTAGCCAGGTGTACTCTTCGCTGGGTTAAAAATGGGCTGGATGACTGAGCCCAGAGAGTTGTGGTGAATGGAGTTAAATCCAGTTGGCAGCAGGTCACAAGCAGTGTTCCCCAGGGCTCAGTTTTGGGGCCAGTTCTCTTTAATATCTTTATCAATGGTCTGGACAAGGGGATTGAGTGCACTCTCGGTAAGTTTGCGGATGACACCAAGTTGGGAGGGAGGGTTGATCTGCTTGAGGGTAGGAAGGCTCTACAGAAGGATCTGGACAGGCTGGATCAATGGGCCGAGGCCAGTTGTATGAGGTTCAACAAGGCCGATTGTCAGGTCCTGCACTTCAGTCACAACAACCCCATGCAGTGCTACAGGCTTGGGGAAGAGTGGCTGGAAAG